>DWPA01001371.1:0-18893 GCA_018251375.1 Calpodes ethlius | reverse complement strand
TCTGTGTGGCGCAAATTAGGGGAGGCCTATGTCCAGCAGTGGACTTTCTTAAAGGCTGATAGATAGATAGATAGATATATTAAAAATATGTAACAAGCGCTTCAAATAAAAGTATTAAAAGTTTATTTTTAATAGTTTAAAAGATTTTAAAGATTATGATATTGACGATGAGATTCTAAAGCGATGAATCCTCGCTCATCGTATACCAACCCTCAATTATAAAACGAAAACGTTTACCTACCTTCAAACACGACCAGACGTAGTTAAGTAGATTTAAAGTTGTTCCATTATATATTTCAACTCAACGGAAATTATTTGAAATGAGCACGAAATATTTGGTCCCTAAATTAGCATAATCCGTGTAGGGGTAGAAAGGGCCGGTTATCCCGGCTTCAGCATAAACTTTCCTAGTAATGTGTTTAATTTAAACATTTCTCTTGATTTTTAGACTTAAGTCTCTTTGCATACTGCTAGAGAGTTACTGCGTGCTATTAAAAAATAATTTTACATGTGGAAGTGTAAGGGATCGCGAGTTTAGATGTCAAGCTTCCTCTAAAACAGATAAAATTGATAATATGCTATACGTATTATAATATTATTTACCTTTAGATATGCGATATAGCTGAATCATAGAATTGTGTCAGAACCACCAACAGAATTGCTTGATTTTCAATTGTCTTTCATTATCATTCAATCCTATTGGTAGATGTAGCACAGATAGGTTAGCTTAGTCTCACATCTCAAGTGTAAAAGCAGCCTAAACCTGTATATCAGTACTTCTATCAAACACGAGATTGAATCCAGCAACTCAAACAAATTTCTAAGGTCTTGATAGTGTGAATATAGTCACCTGTTCTTCTTGATTCTGATTCTATTTTATCTTTTATTTTTACACTTACAATCTCATAGTATTATAGACAACACCAATTATATATCACTGATCTCCTTGGCCCGTGATCAAAGATTTATCTGTCACATAAATGTCTATCCTATACGAGAATTGCACTCGGGACGTCTTGCTTCCCAGGTAGGGTCAACGTGGCTACAAGGTCGACAGTAACTAATTGTCGTACGTATACGTGTTGTAGAAGTGGACTAATATATATTTCATCGCTCATCGCTAGTGATAGCACAATTTATCAATGATATAAACTGCCATATTTGTTTTCAGTAACGAAAGTTAATTTCAAAACTCAATATAAAGTTATTCGGGTTTTTGTTATCAGTTTGCAATCTTTCAGAGAAGGTGTTTTATATTATTACCTTCGAGTTTATTTTTCGACATTTATAACTCAATTCAGATTCGTAAAATGTAAAATAATATTTTTTTGTTAATACCGAAGTACTACCGAGTACAAAAACTATTTGATATTCAAATAGATCTGAATTTCTTTATAAGCTGAATTGTTTAAACTCAGAATAAATCTCAAAGTCAATCGCTGTTATGTAGCTATGTCGGAGGACTGGTAAGACTTTAACAAGCCTTACTATACGTACTTTCTGTAAGTATAAATGTATCTGTTTATTTATTCTTTATTGTAACGTCCTAAAATTGGCTGATAGCGGCGGATATTATCTATCAGTTAAACCAGCATACTAGTAAGAACTAGTGGCAGGTGACGATAAAATCAATAAATTCATTAACAAAAGTTAAAATCAGATAATTCCAATTCAAACTATCACTTTCATTATGAACCTTGTTAGAGGTTACTGCACTCTTCTGTTTACCTTAGTACACACAATTGATGAATTTCTTGCTTGAGAAGCTTCTCAAGTCTCCTCAAAATGTTTTTAATTGGGTTCAATTATAATTTCGAAGGTCTCCATCTCACTGCCCCTGAGGAACAAGGCCAGTCCCAATTTTGGCCATTTTCAAGGATTCAGTTGGCGTTACTAAAGCTACAGAAATAACTTAAAGGATAATCAAATGACTACTGTAAAGCATACTTAAACGACAGTGAATCAAAGAGTCCCGGGTTGGATTCTCAGCCGTGACAAATATTTGAAAGGCAGATAAATGTTTGTCCCCGTGGGTGTTAGTCATGTGTTATTTATTTTCATGTCAAGGTGACACAGGGAATCCTGCGTGGGCGTGGGTATGTAAATGTTCTTTTACGTTTATTTAACGTTTATTTACATGCTTCCTTTAATATTCCACCTCAAACATAGATAAATTGTTGTCCTGTTTCATATAAGTCGAGTTTAATTTATTAGTTTACCTTTTCCGGGAGTAAGGGAACGTTACTATGGGACGGTTCTGGTAAGTAATGTCGCGGATTCTCGTGGCCCATCCCATGTCAAATGGAGTAATTGATGTTGAGGGTACTATGACAAAAATAAATAATCCAATCTTGAAGAATTTGTACATAAAGTTGCGTAGATTTATGAATTCTTCGACATACAGTTGCGTAGATGTTGAAAATCAGAATACAATTTCAGTCAATTCAAGTCTAAATTTCCAGATTCAATTTCCAGCGCCAATTTTAGCTTGTTCGCTTTCAGAGCTAAAGCAGATACATTTATTTGAACATTTCTGGATATTATCATTGTAAGACACCGAGTGATGCTTTTTGTGTAGGCACATACATATATGTATACGAATAATTGAAAATCCTGAGTAAAGGTTAAAACAAATTTTCAATTCAAGTCACAAAGAACAAATTCCACGAATTAGGTCATACGAAAAAGTTACTCATAAATCTAAAACCTTTACGTTACCTCAATAACATCAGTAATATAACACAAATATTCAAAATCACTGAAAGTCAAGCAGTATGAAAATTTCCAGCGCTCTCGGAAAACAAGAAATAAAATTGGAGTTGGGTAAGATAAATAACCATAAAGGGATCCACCGAAATGTTTCACACAGATACAGGAACGCAAAGCAGAGTAAAAGAATTGGTGTACATTAGGCATGCGTACGATCCACGGCGAGTGACATGAGACATGGTGAACAATTTATAACGACCCATACATGTAAAACTGCTTGAGTTTCTGCACGCAATGAAATAGTTTAAGGACATAGTTTCCCATGGTATCCAAGTGTAAATTGACAATCTTCTCACAAGTCTTTCAAAACGTTAGGAATTCTCAGGGGTACTAGTTTCCTCATCATCTCCTTCTTCAGCGAAGCTAGAGATATTTAAGTCGTAATACGCTAATAATTTGAATTCAGTCTAATGTTCGAATAGATGGATCAAAGCTGCTTCCAGTAATATAGATCTTGAAGAATTGAATGCATATTAGATCTGGAGCGCACTTCGCCATGCTTCCTTAATGGGAATAAATTGAAATCTAAGTTAATAGTCTAACAGGTTCAGAAATACGTACAAAAACAGGAATGTAAAGATAATTATTTAAATTAAAAGAAATAAGGTAACGTCTAGTATTAGAAATAAACCATTTCTGCTCTAAGAAATAAAAAAAAATATAAAAAAAAAACAAATCAAATTTAAAACAAAGTATAGAATATGTAACTCTTGTTCATAACTTCCTAAGATAATAGTTACCAATACTTTAGACAATGCAAACTTTATAATTTCGCTCACCAGCGAAATACACAATACGCTATTCCCTGCGACTTCGACTTCGATTTGAATAGTAATTTATGTAACGCTATGATAATCTTACGTCAAAATGAAAGGGATCATAATTGCGGCAATCGGGTTTTTAAATTCCATATTTAATAATTCTAATATTTTTTATTCCAACTTTCAATTTTCAATTTCGAAAACTTCTTTCCTCGCAAGGGCACGCTCAGTGGGACTAGCCGGTAAATATTGACGAATGACCCAACCCAGCCAGTCAGCTTGACTCAACCTTTTCTCTTATTTACTTTATACCCTCGACAAGAAGAGGGTGGATTTCAACATCGATCCTTACGTCAGCTTTAAGGGTCCTCAACAAAGAATGTAAAAATCGAAATTTCGATTTACAAATTATATTTCCTCGTAAATTGTGTGCGAATAAGAATCTCTTTTGTGCGTAAAACAATATTTTTTACATGTACCGTATTTTAGTTAAATACCCCTACGATAATTTAAATGTCAGACATATTGTCACCACCTTCACCACCCACACTCACCAAATCATTAATACAATAGCTGCAACATTTATAATAATACTAAGTCACTTTAATTTTCTGTAATGTTCTCAAAAGTACGCGATGTGCAAATCCGTGGTGGACAGTGATAGACTTATGGTCTTCTTAACTTCAGTATTGAAGCCGAGAGAAAAAGTTCTAAAAAAATAATGGTAGCAACACAGAAATCTCTTACCTTTATGGCATCGAATATCTTGTTACGAACACCGTAAAAATAGCTGACTAATTGAAATCGCTAGCTCAGTGAATTTTCGTCTTAATGAGATTGTAAAGGAAATAATGAATTATCGAATATTAAATCGAAGCCCTGTTTTAGACGTCTCTTTGGTTCTTGTGAAATTGGGCTTCTCCTAATTATGATCTAATTAATACGTTTTAATTGGCATCTGCTCCTGTTTTTTGTGGGTTCTTTGTATTAAAAATGTCTTTTAGATGTAATGATATAGTACGCCAAAAGGTGTACACATAATTGATTTAAAATAAATAATGTAAAAAGAAAATAAAGGATATAATAATAAAATATGTGTCAAGGCTGATGGATGGATGAATTCGTGTAGAACCCAAAGATGTTCAATAAGGAAGAATCCATGCAACCAAATATAATTAATTGTTTATCAGCATGGACCACAAGCAAGTTACAAGTGGAGGCTTGGACTCAATGATGGAGCCTCTTGCAATACAAAACAGTAGGATTCACGGAATCAGAAGATTTGTATATAATCAAACTTGATAAGTGTTATTGGTGCTATCATCTTCATGACTATGCAGTATTTAAGATACTAAATAATTTCGATAAATTTCCCGAAGTTCGGTTGCAATTATAGAACAGTAAAATGTATCAGGAAAATGAAGTCTCAGATTTATGGCGTTGAATTATGTTCCAATCAAACCAAAGGTATTTTGGATTTCAATTAGTTTAATTTTGAGTTTGAATCCCAATTCCAACGTAATCCTAATTCTAATTTTATTTCCAATATTCAATACCCTTCCTAATGCCAATTCCATTTTTAATCTAATCCCAATCACAATCTCAGTTCCAATACAATTACCGTACTTTGACTGTCGGTGTTTCATGTGGTTCTTCAAATATCACACTTATATTGTTTTCAAATTATTTGCGTTAATTAAAACTTTCTTCAATAAATAAAACTTTGTGAAGAAATTTTCATACTCGAAATCAAATCAAATTAAACTTTTGAAAGTCTGTTACGCTATAATATACATTTGTTACTCTAATTTCAGCTCCTTTTTAACATACAGAAGTAACACCAAGATTATAACAAAATTAAGAATATGCAACTCATCCAAATCATATTATTAATATGTCTAAATCATTCATTAATTAATGTCTTTCTTCATTCATATAATGTGCTAACTATACTACAATGTATCTAAGGTGTACAAAAACCTATGCTTATCACCATGGATTGAGAGTTGAGACATTAAACTCTCATATTGAGAAGTATTAAAATTTAGAATTAGAAGCGTTATAAATCTTGATGATGAAATTAAAAAAAAAATGTCTCTACCATTATTATTAAAGACAAATGAACCTCATATTTCTAACGCTGTTTAAAGGAAATTAATCATAATGAACTCATTAACCCGTTTAATTGGTCCGATAGCGTAACTAAATTAATGCATCGATCAATTTCTAATAACACTCGGCGCTTCTGATGTGAAATATATCATCATTTCGGGGTAATATTATTGGCTATATAACCATTTTTGGAGGTAATGATTTTACGCCATGTAATTGAATAGGGGGATATTCTTGTCGAATCAAACTCTCATTCATAACATTGATTTCCTGAATTCTTATCGATAAAATTTCATGCACCATCTCTATGAAAGGCCATTACTTTTGAATTTGGGCCTCAAATCTATGAGCTTTGTAATAATTAATCAAATCTGAAGAAAGCAATAAAAGAAGGACCACTCCAGACTTCATAAATTTCGAGGAGATACCTTGTTTCCTCTATTCTCACTGCAGCTAATAGTTTAAAATCAACACTGGTTATAGTTTCATAACTAATATCCCTAGACGTTGGCACTTCAATAAACTCAGTGTGTACTTTGTCCACTTGACTCCAATATCTACTATGGCCACAAGTTTGATTCTCTGCCGCACAAGTTTCTACGATAAACAAATATTTGTTCTGGCTCTAAATCTAGATAATCCAGCCAACAAATCGGACACGTCTAAATTTATGTCTGTATGCATATTCATAGCGTGAGGGTTTAAACCTGGCATTCGTTCCAAAACGACTGTTACCTTTACGTAACTTAATTTAATTTACGGTTTCGTGCTTTCAAATATAAACGGAAGGTGTGAAAACTTTTTACAGCTCAAAAATCCTGACTACACTTCTGCTGTGGATATACGTTCCGCATTGAAAAGTTTGATTGCCAGCGACGTTACGTGTGGGGAATTCTATTTCAATGTTTTGTTATTTATCAGAAATTTTGATGATACTTGATTAGACTATTTCCATGAAAGACCTTCTGTTTTTTGCTTAAACCTTGTTTTAGCCTGATAAAATCTCAAAAATATTGTAACTCATGTAACTCATGGAAAAGAACTGGTATGGTTTTCAGTCACCACATATTAAAAGAATACTTTAAACGAGAGATTCTCATTTATATCTATATGAAATTCTAGATTTTTCTGCAACGGCTCGGTAATATTAATGTGTTTTTGGATAGTCTGTTACAATTAGAATTTATCTATTTATCTCCCAAAAAAAAAAACATTATTTATATAACGCCATCTGTTAGTGAGTAAAAAAACGTTGATATTTAATCACCGTGTACAATTTACGTTATTCAATAACAGATGGCGCTGATTTATATTGTCGTAAAAACTGCTCGATTAAGTTGGGATAGAAATATTATTATCCAAACGATACTCGGTTGCTCAGCTAGTAATTTACTTAAACGATGACGTTAAGAAGCTATTTTGATTTTAATCTTAATAAACCTGTGCGGTTGATCATAATAAAGACGACCATAAATAGTTTGACAAATTGTTGGTGCTTAAAAACAAGTTTAGTTTTCTTGGTTTTAATTGCTAATATATTAAAGCTGGTATAATACAGGTCATTGCGCAAGAAACCAAAAAGCTTGTTCGAAGTTAACTCTGAAGCTAGAGGTCCCCGAATTCGGGTTAATGGTGTCTTATTTGTGCTGTCCATGCCACTGGCGACACAGGGAATCCTATTGCGGTAGCTTATAAGCGATATATTTATTTTAAGGCAATTTTATCCTGACCAATTCGTAACTATGACTGTATCTTGGATTTATTTAATTTTATGTTTGCAGGTTCATAGCACTGTGAAAAACTAAGAATAGGTTTGAAGAAGGGACTGTTAATAGTAGCGTTAGTAGTGTTAGTAGTAGTAGCTAGTTAGTAAGCCCTATTAGTATTATGTGTTGATAAGAATATCAGATTCTTAATATTCACTAAAAAGCTTGGACTATATAATTCAAAGTAAGGTAAGGAATATGATTAAAAAGTACTATATATGATATATATAGAACTATTAAGTGTATAGGATTAAATTTATGTTCAAGCATATAGAAGTTAATCATATATGTTTTATGTGATGAAAATCTACACAGTAAAGAAGTATCATTGAACGAGAGGACGGTAACTCGAAATATAAGGTCTAAGACCAAACGGTTTGGAAAATAAATAAAGCATATATACGTTATTTACCCATAAAATACTGATAGGTATACTATAATCCGGGTTCCGTAGCCTACCTTATCATTTTCAGTTTGTATTGGAAATCAAGCTTTCATATATATTTATTGTTACAAAGTCGATTCTCGTACTATTAATCATTGACGAGTTCCCTAGTGGGCAGAAAATATAGATTTGACTTTATTATTTCCATCAACCTAACACTATTTCCATCATGGTCTATGGCTATTAGAAATTGATATTTTTTCGGATGTACGTTCATCCAAGCGACAATGAATCCAAAACTGAATCATCAACATCAAAACATGCATGAAAAAAATATGTAGGTTCCTAAGTTAGGAACCTTCTCATTTCTTATGTCGCTTTAAAGTAAACAAAAAAAATATATTTTAGATGATTGTTAATAAAAAGTGTTTTGTTTGTATGTTTGTGCTTCTTTCACGGTTCAACGGAGCGCCGTTATGGTATGATTTTTGTGTCGAGATAGTTGCAAAGATGCGAGGTAGCAAGAATCGATGGATCTTTTTACCTCGAAAAATCATCCCATTTCTGTGGTAAGATCTAATACGATGTATATTTAAGTGAAATTAAATTATTTTAATAATGATAGGAAAGGAATGGAACATTTTTATTGCTGTTCCCTAACCCACGCAGACGAAGCCGCTGGTAACATGTAATGTAATATAAAGATTATCTAATAACTCTATTAATATTACAATTATACAATACAGTGTATATTTCGATGAAGAGATAATATATTGTATACTCGGGGGAGCTCCTATATCGTTACCATTTAATTACAAAGATCAAACACGTTGCCTTGTAATAGCCTCCAGTAATGTTTGCTACAATAATATGATATTGGGTATGTTATTATTTTGTTATTTAGTGGAATATTGACGTTGTGGCTGAGTTACTAAGTTGCGCGATGGTGTCTAGTCAATGTTCGACTCTTGGTAAGGTAATTGTCTATGAATAAAAACTCGCTAAGCTAACTAGTTTCGCGCTAGAATCTCTTTTGAGAGGGCACGCTAAAATCGTATATACATCGATACGGGTTTTCCACAAAACATTAAATGTTTTTTTAAGGTAAAAAGTAGCCTATGACACTCTACATTCTCCCTACTATCTCCACACCATAACTACGTTCCATTGAACTATGGAAGAAGGACAAACAAAGACACTTTCACCTTAATAATATTAGTATAGACACGCATGTACGCCCTAAATTCTTCTGTATCACCTTTCAGCTTACAGGTCTCTTGGAGGTCATTTCAAATAGGTACAAGAGGTTCCCTTGCACTCATTTTGTATTATATAGTTCTCTATCAATTTACGAGTGTACAAAATAAAACATAAGTAAAAAAAAATTGGAAGCCTTATATTTTGGATTAAGACATAAAATAATATACTGAAGATTAAGAAAGCCTATTTTTTAATTCAAAACGTACCCGCATGCTAATGACGTGAACTAGGTCATGATTAAGATTTAAACTAAAAATATAGTGACGACTAATAAAGGTTGTTTTTTCTTGATATTAAACACGTACCACTACGTGGAAATGGCGTAAACTAGGAATGAGTATCAGATAACTGTAATAATATTTTACAATCTAAAAGTAACAACTGATACTTAGTGATAAAAAAGTAAAATTTTTACGTAATAATAGACTGTAGCATAAAATTTTACACCGGCGTTTATCGAATCAATTTCTACAATTCCTTATAATAACACAAACAATTAGTAAGATATGAAGAGGTCTAATGCTACAGATTAAATATAAAACTGTGTTGAATCGTTTGTAGGGAAAAATGAAGTAATCTTTTAAATTACTCTCCGAGGATAACTTTTCTGTTATGTATTTCTAAAGATATAGCCGTCCCTTTCTATCCAGCGCATACCATACCCCTTGTACCTTAATAACGCATGCTTCAGTTAAACCCAAACTCAAGGTGCAAATTTCGCAGATTACCTAAACTAGGGACATTACATTAGGCAAGTTTAGGCTCATTAGAACCTAAACCCTTTCAACTTGTTATCGTAAAATCAAAATTGAAACGAACTAAACCTTTGACAATCTGTGCCAGCATTAGTTATTACAAATCTGTGACGAGAGAAATGAATTTTAATTAAATGCTTGAAAATTAATTTTAACTTATAATCTAAGGTTATAATCGTGAAATTATAACGATTTTAACTATTTTATTATCACTTTATCATCATTTAAGAACCGTACTAAATATAAAGTGATGTTATTTTTATGAAGTAAGCAGGCAATATGACACCAGATTATTGATGATGAGCACCTTTAAAGGTAAACCATTTATTTACAATCGCAATCTATGCCAGGTCTTCATATTTAAAGATAAAGATAAAAAAGATATAGTTACTAGGTGAATCTTAGATGACTGGTCTCGTTTCACATGTCCATGGGTGATCACTTTAGTTAACATTTGTTGATTTATCGGCTTATTTTGTCACTCTACTTTAGAGAAGCTAATTACTTAAATTACCAATAACTTCAAAAACTTCGCATATCTAGATAAATTTGAGATTTTTTCGGAAAAATAAAAAATGATTTTTTTGGTTTTATTTTTATAGGTATTTAAAATAATACAATGAATTTCCAAATCGGTCAATAAATGAACATATAAAAACAAATATAAAACTAGAGCTATGTTATTCGATATACTGAGTTAGGTAAACTACGTACATAATTAAGTAATTTAGTGTTATATCGCTAATAAAATTAATTAATACGTTAGGGGACACGTTATGTTTGACCCACAGATAAAATTCTTGGTCATATAGAAATTTAAAATTCAAATATGGTAAAATCCGATCGAATACACTAAAAACAACATCGTGAATCACGTAACAGTGCGTATAATTAGTAACTAATCCTACAAGCTGTCTTGTATATATTAATAAATATATCTATATTATTGGCTTCTTCAAAAACCCTAACTATTGTGGCAATTGTTTGTATTCATAGTCTTTTACTATTTAAATTGATCTAGGTAAATGTCATCGCCGTGAAATTACATTTACATTTCACGTAATGTCATATTCTTAAGTAAAACTTAGTATTGAATCAGTACAATGTAAGCACTACTAAATACCCACTCGTAATTTCTTTGAAAGGGATAGGACTCATATATGGTTTGCCCGTAGAGGTACCAATGCCCTATCAATATCTGCAGTGTAATAATTGCCGTATAGCAATTGTGTCTTGGTTTGAAGGGTGTTCTCAGTCTCTGGTTATATTTATATAGGACATGATCATGAGCAATTAGAGGTAGCAACGATCTGTGACCAACTTCAAGTTGAACAAATCACTAATAGTTATTAACTGGACGATTATTCATCATCATCAATCACAACCCATAACTGTCCCACTGCTGGGTCTCC
This sequence comes from Calpodes ethlius, assembly GCA_018251375.1. Classification (NCBI taxonomy): domain Eukaryota; kingdom Metazoa; phylum Arthropoda; class Insecta; order Lepidoptera; family Hesperiidae; genus Calpodes; species Calpodes ethlius. The sequence continues at coordinate 7,673 of DWPA01001371.1, read as the reverse complement.
TCTCATAATGTGAAGGGTACAAGCCATAGTCCACCACGCGGGACAAGTACGGATTCGCAAACTTCACACACTGATGAGAACGTAATGGAGAACTCTCGAGTATGTAGATTTGCTCACAATTTCCTTCACCAAGGCAGGTGATAATTATATTGTAATACATTCATAATTTTTTGAAAACTAGAGATGCGTGCAGGTTCGAATCGCGCCATGGAAAACCAACATTCAAACCACTACGCTATCATAATACTTAGAAACAACTACAACCTACACTAACAGTCCTCTTACTAATGCATAATAACTTCCTGATATTCTTATTAACACTTAATTAAAAGACTTTCTAAAAACAGTCCCTCCTAGAGGTCTATTCGAGGTTTATCACACATGTCTATGTATGATAAATACATTGCAAGCTCATTTGCTGTTCTTGTTACACAAAAAAGGTATCCAACATCTGTGTTATTTGCATTAATTACTTACCTTGACGGGTTCATTTCATTTCATTATTCACGGATTCAATGACTCCACGTTTAGACATTCCCCAGACTTCTTTAATTAATTGTGTTCATCATTTCATTAGTCAACTGTTATAGTTACAAATGATTCATTAAGCAGAATTTCTCAGAAATAATAAAAGTTTATTCTATCTTTAAGTATTTCTGTCTGACAAACAATTGTCTTCCTTTATTTGATAACTATTATTGATCCTATGCTTTTCCATGTGTAATAGGCGATGTGGTTAATTTAGTGCCTCAAATGAATTGAATGGCAAGATAATTGAAAATCAAACAGTCCTTGCAAGAAGTTAGAGTTGACGCCATTTTTTTATTTAATTTAATAAATCATACAATGTGTATAGTTCTATAAATAATTACCGTTAAATTATAGGCCAGTTTGTTAGTTACATTAAAAGATCCGTGGTCTTCGGTCAATAGTACATGTATCTATTTTATACTAGTTTTAGTTTAACACACTAAATAAAATTAATTAAACTTTAACATTAATAAATTGTGACTAATATGTGTGTGTCTAAATAGAGAATGGTTAGCAGCATACATGCACCAACATACAATTTATGGACACATGGACAGATAGTATTTCCGAATAATTCTTTTCAAGTGAACTTTGGATAAGTTTTCATCAAATACGTCGGCTAACGGAGCTCCTCCATTAGACAACGCCGGAGTTAGCCGTTGCCTTGAACGTCGGCCAAAATAATTGTTGACTTAACTATTGTTCATAGCTTAGCTTGATGGAAAAGTATTGTTATCCAAAGTTAAAATATCGCGTTATTTCCGACTGTAAGCCACGGCACCAACACTATGGACATAGCTCAAAGAATCAATGATGTGTATGGACCCGCCACTAACGAATACAGGTTACGTTTGCTTTGTTGTTTCCATGTTTACGTTCAAAAACATTTATTCAAGCTGCCGCGGACGATTGCGAACACAAATCCGAAACCAAAAATTTAATGCATATAAAAAACTTAGATCATATCCGTCGTTTCACGTGCGGGGGTAAAAAGAACAGCAATAAAAGTGTTGTCGATTCCTTTCTATCATTTGTTGCTAGGCAACAATTTGTTGTTAAACATTTTCTCTAATTTGCCTGATATACATCGTAATGGATCTCCCCATGAAAATCTGGTGGTTCTTCGCCGTAAAAAGTAGCTAATGACACTCTTCAAACTCCTAACTAATTCCACAAAAAAAATATACCATAACAATGATCTATTGAACCGTGAAAGAAGAACAAAAAAACTTTCGCAATCGTACTTTTAGTATAGATATTAGTACTACTACAAGCCATATTTTTCCACAGCATTCGAGTCCTCTCATAATGAGACGATTTAAAAGTACAATCCGCTACGGTGTCCAATAATTAATTGAAGTACATTATACGTTACGAAGATCTCTATGCAGATTACCAGATAGCTGAATCTTTAAACAGTTTTCCTTGACATACACAGTGTAAAAGAATATGTTGAGAGGCTTAAAAATTAATAATTAGTACACGCCCGCGGCTTCTCCTGCGTTAAAAGGGATTGTATAAAACGAATTTTAATTAAATTAATCCCAGAGGAACATTCTATTAGATGATGTTTTAATCCCTTACTCCGCCTGAATGCCTAGTTTAATTCAAATTCATTCAATCGATCATTTCTAATTAAGTTATTAATATATGTATAATCATTCAAATTAACCCAAGGGAACGTACAACTAGGATAAAATTTATCCCAAGTTCAAATCGTGGTATATCTTTGTACCAAGTTTAATTTTAATCCATACAATTGTTATTCTCACAAACTTACACATGTATAATATTAATAGGTAAAGTAAAAATAAGCAATGAGTGTAAAAAACAAACCGGCGCTCCAAGTTTTGTAATCATCGTTCAAATCTGTATTTTATCTCTGTTATAAAATAAATTATAGTTTAAAATTAAGTTCCAGTAGATGATAAAACCGTTTAAAACCAGTTTGCGAATTAGTAGAAAAAAACATCTGAAGATCTACTAATTTATTCTAATTAGTACTATATAACGTCCACGTCTCGGAAAAAGGACTGGTCATCCCTCAACCAAGTGGACTGATGACCTGAAGAAGGCGGGTATCTGCTGGATTCAGACGGCTCAGGACCGGTCTGATAGGCGTAAATTATAGGTCCATATACAGGTATATATCCAGCGGTCGAATATCAATAATGGATGGATGGATCATAGAAATATCGTGAAATAGAAACAAAATACCAACTGCACTTAGTTCCAGTATATTTTGTAAACAAGTCCCTGTTTGAAATAAGAGTATTAAAATGAAATAGATAATGTATTGACGACGCAGGCAGGAACCCATTTAAAAAATTAGTTTCACGTTACTTTTAATACTGCTTCTAATGGATTTCTGCGTGCATTATAGTCTATGGTATGTTTTATATCTACTGTGTAGTGTTTACATAAATTTGAATCCTGATGCATTTGTTTTTTTTATATAAAAAAGGTGCCAGTATTTCTATGCTTAGGTACGAAGAGATACTTTTTTATAACTAATACTTTTCTGGTATCAATTTGAATCTTGACGTTTTATTTTTTTTACCCTAAGACCTACGAGTATGTGGTGCAATGGTTATCAAACCGGACCGCTAATTAAATTGTCCTGGATTCGACTCGACCGAGAAATTTGAATTATGAGATTAAATTTCAATTTTTATTCTTGGTTTAACTGGTCCCTTGAAATAAAATATTTTTTCCAAATCGGTGAATCAATTATGGAACTACCAACAAAACAACAACTAAATTGAAAATTTACTCTTTTCCGACGATGATTAAAAAACATATATACTTACAAGATGTTACCCGCGTCTTGGCTCGCGTGGAAAAAATAACAACAATAAGAAGGTCGCGATTCCTTTCTATCATTGGTTAAACAAAATTTGTTGAAATATATACATATATCGTAATGGATCTTCTCACAGAAGTGATAGCCTATGGCGCTCTTCTTCCCCGAACTATTTCCACACCAAAATCATACCATAATGACGCTTCGTTGCGCCATGACAAGGACAAATAAACAAAATAAGAATGTGAAATTGCATTTATAATATCCGTATACATATAGATTTCATTAAAAGTCACTTAAAATCATTGAATGTCGACTCAGATATCTGCAACTCACTCCGATCACTCAATAAAGAAGCGATATGAAGGTTAGGTGAGGCACTAACAACATTATCAATCAAACGTCAGGCTAATAATTATCTACCAGACACAATAATTATTTAACAGTGATATTTTATTCGCAATTATTTATAGTGACTGCCGTGGGAACTTAATTAAGATAAGGATATAATTTTATAGTCTTAGTCTAATAGGGAACATTCTTTCCTTTAATGTTACAAATTAGTAATTTAGTAGGTATTATAACAGAAGATTGAATGTCGTGTTAATAGAAAATGCGATTGAAGCAATTTTTATTCACGACTAGCTGTACCCTGCGCGCGTTGCTACGATACAAACTAAAATAAAGTAATCACAGTGGCGCCATCTGTCGAAAATTGCTCGGACCAACTTCGAAACCTTCGTGAGCTCATACACAACTTTGCTTAAGATCATCGCATGATCATGAAATGCATATTTTACGATTCTATATATATTCTATATAGATTACTTTTTTATTTAAGAAACCAATGTGATAGAGATGTTTTTAAAAATTAACTTAAAACTAATATAAATTTAAACAAAAATAGGTACATAGTTATTATGATTAAAAATATATAATTATATGGCCATTTTTTAGTGATCCCGTAGCCGAGTTGGTATTGAACCGCCCTGCGGATCTAGTAGGGGTTCCGGATTCTATTTCTTAGTCTGCCAGATATTTAGGCAGATAAACATTTGTTCCCTTCTCCTTAGTCTTCATGGTACCTTATCTGTGTTGTCCATGATATTCACAACACGGGGAATCCCATCAAGATATAAACGTGTAAGAGTTTAGTATTAATAAAAAAATAAACTCATCGCGGGTGTGTTAGCCATGGTGCTCACGACATGTATTCTACCCAAATATTTCGATCCAATTGCATGAATAATAATTACGAACGTAAATTGTACTAATTCACTACTTATTGAAACATTCGTAGCTGAGAGGAAGACAGGACCTTAACCCCACAGAACTTGCCCAACATTTGAATTGATCATTATCATTTCTAACCCAATAATAAGCTTTCTCTGCCCTACATGAGAATCAGCTACACCAAACACGTCATCCAGCTTCTGGTCAAGACGAAAACAAGTCTCATCTATTACTCTCTTTACGAACAACAAATGGACTATGACTCCGTCTTTCTTTGTATTTGAGACAATTAATCATGATAGGATTGTGAGTAATGATGTATCAGTCTCAAAGATGTTCAAAAGTGGCTGAGGAATTTTATTACATCAAAAGATAAGTACTCCTTGACGGTATAACTAAATTGACAATACATACATAAGGATATTCAGCTAAATTCGTATATATCAAAATTATTCCAAACTTCAATTTCCATCATATCACAATTCTCATCGTAACTTCACGAATACTCATACTTCTCATTTCAACATTAATTCGCAATTACCGAAATATATTTCAGAGTCTACAACAATCTTAAAACATTATTTTCTAAGGATACCTTGAGCATCTGTTAACGTACCGGGGTTCTTAGACAGGCACTTAGTAGGAGTTTTCCTGAAAAACCTTTCCAAAACAACGGAAACTTGAAAATTACCAGACAACAGAATCTTTCTTAGATATTAGTCCCATTGCAAGCGATACACTATAGGATGTAGCTTGAAAGCGTATCACTTCTAAAAATATACCTTTAACATAACCTAGTACACGGCACTATATCTTAGACGTCCCTTCTTCGATTCGCAGCAAGGTAGGAATTTAAGAGATGAGTTTAAATTTATGCTTTCGGTCTGGGTGTTTGTGATCTTATCCGTGTATTGTTCATGGCACCCGTGACGCAGGGAATTTTAGTGTGAGGCTATGAGTGTGTATCGTTATTTATCAAAATATTTAGAACGAAGTAAACCCGGTTTTATTTTAATCTGAAATACGAGAAGTGTCTCGGTAACATGACCGTTTCACGTTAAAATTGACGTCTGTGTGCTCAAACACAGTCCACCTCAATCCTTTTTACAAACTTTCATAATACGTATACCTTTCATAATACGGTTTAATGTTATTATATCATCATGAAAGTTCGCAGTGTTGGACGAGGTAGATAAATTAATAGACGTTAATTATTATTAAATAATACATAATTACTACGGGCTAAATTATAAAAACGCTTACAACTCATGAAAAGAACGCAAAGCATAGATGTCCTTATATCTTGTCTGCGCCAATAAATTAAAAAATTATGACTTAAGTAAAAAAATATATTTCATTATTTTCTCGTTTATCGTGGTGTATAAAACAGATAATTTTCTCGAGTTTGAGTAATTAATATCTTAAACTACCTTTCGGTGCAAATAACTCATTTCTAACCTGAAAATGGAAATTACGAAAATATTCCTAAGGTTGAAGGAGCAGAGATTTTTCATTCGTCAGCAGCTGAATTTCATTTTATTTCAATAGTCGTTAATATCAACGCTTACCTCGCAATAAATTTGTATATTAAACTTTCAAGTCAAAGGTTCATACCGTTTATTATCGAGAAATGTAGTCGTTACTATAAAATATTTATTCAATACCAGATGTTGGAAGAATGGAGTGTCATAGGCTATTACCGCTAGAAACTACCTCACTTCTGGGGAAAGATCCTTTACGAAGTATATTTCAAATTATAGTAAGTGTGTAACAAGAAAGCGTTGCCTCGCAACCGATGATGAACAGTAATTGACAACTTTTTGAGTCCCGTTCTTTCTACCACGCATTCGAAGCTTCAGGTAACATCTAGTAATGTAACTACTACCAGAGAATAAGCTCATTTAAAACACTAGTCTTGTAAATTTAATTGGAAATCAGAATTCACTAACCATGGGTCTACTTTGTACACTCAATAATTATGGTATAATAGAATATCATTCTCCAATCACATTGTTTCATATTATCAGTACGATAATATTCCTCATTAGCATTCCAGTTTAATCTTAGATTTATTTGGAAATGTAAATATATTAAGATGAAATAAAACAACAACGTAATGTAAACAAATCATTGTAGCCATAAAAAACCACTCAGCAATTCCAAAAATTAATTAAACAAGCGGTTTTGCTTAAATTTGGAATTTCACAAGGCTCTGTTTTGAGACCTGTTATATTCATGGTACATTAATGACATTCCTTTAACGTTTTAAGCTTTCTAGTCAACCGCTCTGTTTGCGTTCAACTATTCGTTTGTCTCAAAAGTCTGAAAAATAGTTTTGAATTGTGTGTACTATGTAGATTATTTTATAAAATTGATATTTAAATACCAACAAACTTATAATTCAGATTTAGTAAATCAACAGAATTAAGTTAATATTATTTGGATAATCTAGTGATATATCACTCGAACAAGGGAGAAGCACTGGAAGCAGATTCCTCTCGTTAGAGGATGCTGATTGACCGTATCACGGAGGCCTTAAATATTTATGATAATTCCATGCTGGTCTACGAGGAAGAAGAGAGACTACCATCTTGTAAAATAATGTTTCGAAGGGTTAATCAACATCGGCTTCAGCTTCATCGATATTTTCCTAGCCTGTAATACAATAATGACACCGTTGGTATTACAAAAACCATACATCATAAATTATCTTGCTTTGTTGTAAAAGGTGATGTACTGTCTCGTCGTACCTGGGCCCTTCATTTTTGATTTCAATAATTTAGTAGTCTATCTACGACCCGTTTAGTACCTCCGATCTATTTACACCAAGTAATAAGTCAAACACCATGAAATCCCCATAAACGGTTTTAGTGTCGGCGGTATAGACGTTTGATGGGTCGCTCCAACCATCCTAAAATTTAGTGCTCTTGGAAATGGATCGTTTAATATATTACTCACTTTGTAAAGTGCGTCACGTAGTTATCTGTCGGTGTATGATTCATCGACTATGATTTGCAGAGATTTAGATTTAGAATACTTAAAATAAAACTTTTCTTTTAACACAACATAGATTTAATAACGTAAATATAATTTTTATTCTTCCTTT
>DWPA01001370.1:0-18896 GCA_018251375.1 Calpodes ethlius | reverse complement strand
ATTTCAATTATAAGTTCTACCCATATCAAGACTTATTTTACTCAAAGAAATATTGGATATGGATATAGTTGGATGAATTGAATATTGTACAAAATAATTTACTGTTTTTTTATACTAATATATCTAATAATATAGAATAACTACCTTTATTTTGCTTCCCATAAAGATTCTTTTAACCAAATTATTTAATTTATTGAAAATAAAAATGCTACAAAAATAGTCGATGAAAAACACTTTCAAAAATATTTAGAATGCGACCTATTTTTTGACTCACTTTAACAAATAAAAGTTTGATGGCAAAGAGTGAGACAAATAGAAAACATACGACGTGACATTTCTGTCAAAATCATGACTGCGTTTGTAATTTTTTGTGATTCATAAACCTGGATAGCGATAAACGCTGGACAATACATATTTTAAGTTCAAGGTCGTTTAAATCGAAAATGTTTAGTGTTTCTTCACGATTATTTCAATTTTATAATTTCTATTTACATTCTTTACCTTTCTAAAATATTTTGTATCACGTGATCTTATATTGAATTTTAATTGGTCATCGGTGAGCGTGCCCTGCGCGACGCGAGAGGCGCAATAATAGTTCACCAAAATGCCGTCGGAATCTAAGCCTTTGTTGACAGCTCAAACAGAAAAACCGAATCATTATAAGTAATTTCATGTTTTAATATCTAATTTTGTTTCATGTGAAAGTACTATCAATGTAGATTTTGGCGACATACGATTCACTAAGTTTTGCGGTCTCGTGTTGCAGATATCTCAAGGAATTTCGAGTGGAGCAGTGTCCGTCATTCCTTCAACATAAATGTACACAACATAGGCCTTTCACATGTTTTCATTGGCATTTTAATAATCAAAGGAGAAGAAGACCCGTAAGGAAAAGAGATGGTTCGTTCAATTATAGCGCGGATAACTACTGTACCAAATATAATGAGACTTCAGGGATTTGTGAGGACGGTGACGAGTGAGTACATACATCTACTGTCATTGCTTTGTTTTGTTTCATTTTTGTAGTTTTGTTACTTTTTATAGTAAAGTTGTTGCTCGCCTCGGTTCTAGTATTTGCTAGTACACGATATACTTGTGTAGCTGTTATGATACGCTAAAATTTATGAGTGAAATAATTTGTTTACCAATAGCCTTATTATTACCCGACCGAATCGTAAACGCATCCAAAATTGGAGAGTATTGAAGGCGACTGTACCTTTCTGACTTGATGCCATTGTCTATTCCATTGTTCTTTGGTGAAAATAATGGTGACATTTATTAAAGTAGTAAGCATTTCTGTCTTCTCTAAAATATTGTTGTTTCCTATATTGTTTTTTGGGTAACTACTCATTCAATCAGTTACTTTCCAGCAGTAATTGAAATTTCTCCAATTAGAATATGTTCTCTATTCCCATTAAAATTAAATTGAGTTCATTTTATTGGTCTGTATTATCAAATTAAACTATTTTGTAAGTATTTTCACAAAATGAAACTTAATTAACTTGTCTGTCACTTATTTTTTTAAAGAAATGTAGTGTCTGGTTTAAATTGGTTCTCAAGAATACTTAGTGATATTTAAAAACTGAAATTTGAGGCTGTTTTCTTTTTTCAAAACCCACAAATCATGGGGCATAATCATCGATAAATTAAGTTTTTAAAAAATTGAAAATTGTGAATTATAATAACAAACATAGCATAAGATACTAAGCAATAAAAATAAACAAACAGTAAGAAAATAAAATTAGTTAATGATTATTTTACAAAGTTAATATCTTTTTAATTGCCCTCTTCAAACTGAATTCTTTGTCTCATTTCATCATAAATATTTATTTTCACACAAAAATTACTTAGACATTACAACCTTTAAATCCTAAGTAGTCCATATTTAACAATGTATGTATATATAAAGGATTGTTTGATTGTCTGCCTGTCTGGACTCGATAGATTCAAAGATTCAAAGCTTACATCAAATCTCTTTGAAAATTTGGAATTTATTAATTTTATCCAAAGTTTCCTAGATTTGTTTTTAATCAGAGTTGACATTATATGTGCTTACAAATAAATATCCCAAAATTGTTACTATTGAACTGATTCAAACCTTAGTTTTATTTCCGACATTGCATCTTTATTAGTGTTGTATCTGTTATTATTTTAAACAAATTAGGTATTTTGTAAAACTAGAGCAGAATGTTAGGGTTCAATACAAACAGCAAAAATCAGTTGACATTTTCCTGTAACTTAGTTGTAACAGAAAACTTTATAAATGAACAATATTGAAGCGATGTATCACAGTGTTATAAAGAATTCAATACTATTTTATATTAGCATTAGAGACACGACATTTATGTAACTACTTTTTTATGCAAGAATTGTATCTCTAACTTTTTTTTTAATGTGATTATAATGTTATATACAACCTCAAACAAATATTACATCAAGTGAGTAGTGTAAACATTAGTCAACTGTTGTAGATGTCCGTATCTCCACCGCACGGCCGGCGACACCGAGCGTCGCTACCACCTGCGTTACTACAAGACATGCATGTGCGTGCACGATACAGACGCGAGGGGGCTCTGCACCAAGAACGGAGCGCACTGCGCCTTCGCCCATGGAGCTCCCGACCTCCGGCCCCCCGTGCTCGACGTAAGGGAGCTACAGGCGCTCGAGAACCCTGACGCCGCCGACGGAGACGCCGGCGCGCCCAACGCCCTAGATAGAGAACGGAATCTAATGACTGAAGATCCCAAGTGGCAAGGTACGTTATCTATATTGTATATAAATTTGCATGTACTATGAATATTTTTATGTAACGTTAATCGCTTACTTTGGTAGTTGATTAATTCATATAATAGTCATCTTCACACACTAACATGGAAGTCATAAAATTTTTCACACTAACACCGCTTAGCAGTATATTTTAGCTAGACATTCATTACTCATTACTAACCACGCTGTCCATGTTTTGTTCATGTTGTACAAAATTATACAATAATTAGTTACCATAGATGTTAACCTCAAAATTATTATATTGGCCTAACAGTGATCAAATTCTTACATTGTTTTTTCTTTCATTTCAGATACAAATTATGTGTTATCATCATATAAAACCGAACCATGTAAAAGACCACCTAGATTATGTAGACAAGGGTACGCTTGCCCACAGTATCACAATAGTAAAGTGAGTTGCGTTTCGTGAAACGTTTATATATGTTCGCGTGCGGCCCGTCACTAACTTGGAACGTTTTCAGGATAAACGTAGATCTCCGCGCAAGTATAAGTATCGGAGCACGCCGTGCCCCAACGTGAAGCACGGCGAGGAGTGGGGCGAGCCCAACAACTGCGAGGCGGGCGACGCCTGCGGCTACTGCCACACGCGCACCGAGCAGCAGTTCCACCCGGAGATCTACAAGTCCACCAAGTGCAATGACGTGCAGCAGGCCGGCTACTGTCCCAGGGGACTCTTCTGCGCGTTTGCGCATGTCGAACGTGAGTCCCGGACATCTGGTGTAGTGCTTAGTGTTTAAATGTCATTGATGTATTAACCTTTTCCACCTCTCCATGTCAAAATTCCCTGTGTCACGGTTGGCACGAATTATTGTCAAGAGTACTTAAGCTAACCTTTAGTATAAATCAAGGACATCTTTAATTGTTGAAAATAAAGGATTCAATTTCTCTTTAATGAATAAAACCTTCGGTCTGTAAGCATTTTATTTAAACCTATTATATTTTGCAGCGGATGAAATAGGCGGACGCGAACCTAGTGGCGCGCTGGAGTGTGGCACCAACCTGGCGGATCTTCTGTCGTCGGCGCTTCCACCCGACAAGAAGAATGACGTGAGCCTGCTGGGGCCCCTGCTGGCGCGGCCTCCATCTCCCGCGCCACACGCCAACGGCAGCGGCGAGGGCTCCGAGTGCGCCTCTACGTCCAGTGGGGGCTCCAGTGCAGGACGCGCGCCCGCGCCACCGCTGCCGCGGACCACGCTCGGTCCCTTCGACGACAAGCCGTTACCGACGTCCACGTGGCCTCCCCGCGCCACATTCGATGCGACCGTTCTTCAGGTACAATAAACCTACTATATTAAAAAATTGTAAAGTGTGTCTCAAAATGACGTATATAATCTATCTGTTATCCCAAATTGTAATGATCATTAATTTACAGGAGGTGGTAGGCAATGCCCTCGATGACTTGCACCTGGACGATCCCCTGAATTTGGTGGCGTCACTTGATCGAGATCTGTCAGACGGCGAGGGGCTGCTAGGGGGTTCGGCGCCGGTGAACATTCCCACGGCGCGCGTGCGCGGATTCAGCCCACCAGGGGGCGGCTCGCCGCTGCCGCCATTCCTGCGGTATGCGGAGCCCGAGCGGCTGTTCAACTCGCACATGAAAGCGGGAAGCTTCGGCGCTGCACCTGCTGGGCCCTTCGAGTTCGGCACCTCGCCGGGCGCGGGCGGGGAGGTGACGCGGTTGCGTGAGGAGGTCAGTATTTGGACCGTTTACGGATGTTGTTGTTAATGTGTTTTATTTATATGGTAAATTATAAAAATTATATACTAATACCCTGATGTATTAAAATTTAAAATAATTGTATAATTTGATACAGGTAGCAGCGTCGCGTGCGTTAGCGGCGCGCTGGGATGAGCGAATTGCACAGGCGCGTGCGGCGTGCGAGGCGTGGCGGCGCGAGGCAGACGAGGCGTCGCGCGCCGCCGCCGTGGCCGAGAGGCAGCGCGACGAGGCGCTCGCGCACGCCGTGGCGCTCCGTCGCGAACTGGAAGCGGCCCGCGCGCACCCCTCGGGAGGCTCCGGTGGGGTCGGGGCGGCGGGAGGAGCTGCGAATGCTCGACGCGAGGCGAGGGGCCTGCCGCTAGCTGCGCTTAAAGCTTTACAGACTCAAGCGCGTGCTGAGCTTGAAGAGATTGAAAAGGTGCTCATCTCGTCTGTTATGACAATGTATCACTGAATTCAGATTATTAGATTTATATCCATATCTTTGTGTTGAAGTAAGCCTCTGAAATTGACTACTTAAAATACTTCTTTAAATACATATAAATCAAAGTCTATGTGAAATGTGAGATTATTTTTAAAGCAGTGATATGACATCGTCCGCAGGTGCTGTACCTCGAGACGGCTAAGAAGTGCATGTCGTGCGAGGAGCAGCCGCGCTCGGTGACGCTGGCGCCGTGCAACCACTACGTGCTGTGCGACACGTGCGCGCCCGCCGCGCTCGAGTGCCCCTACTGCCAGACGCCCGTCACGCCGGGCCAGCGTCACCAGTGACGTCACACGCACCCCCACCACCACGTACCGAGTAACGTTGCGGCCGACAGATCTACAGATGCAGCCCCTTTTGAAACCGATAGTAGATTTAATCATCGTAATGCTGTTTGATGTACTAAGCTTTGTTTATCTGATTGTTTAGGAGTACGTTCATATGAGTACTTGAACTCGGACACAGATTAAGGTAGATGCAGCTTCTGTGTAGCGTCGCTGTGGCTGATGCAGCGCTCTTGTTGCACTCAGTATTTCGTTACTCTACCCGGGCAGGTGACGTTTATTGTAATATTTAAAGGCCAAATTACGCTATCGTCATTTGAAGAACTTATCGAGATATCTATTTTGCTTGACCACGTTATCTTAAAGTTACTCGCTCGGTTTCCAAGTTTTCCACACTTACTGTCTGTGCTTGAAGTTGGTGAAAGTTAACAGTATTCGACGTTAAAATCATTTTAGGTTACGATGATTATATATGAATTATATATGTAAGTAGCTCACGCGTATTGACTTCGGCGGCGGCATGACTTGTAACGCATTGCTGCAATGATATTGACGGATAGCTACGTACGTAACGATCACTAATCCGCAATACGAATGCACTGGATAAGGTATGATAAAAATTTTCATTTTATAAGTGATGGACAGACGAGCGCTTTCAGGAGTTGAAATTCGCTCTCGAAGTGGTTTCCCCACTCTATCGATAATTCGGTACGAACGTTCCCGGACCTCTCGGCTCCTAAGTCGCTCTCTACTCGGGCCTCGTCTCAAATGTAATAAAACTTGTCGTTCGTAGATCGAGTTGTGAATTGATGCGAATAAATTTAATCAATATATTTTTATATATAAGAAAGTGGGAGTTGGTCGGCGGCGTCTGTCACTCGATGTCGATCGATGCGTAGGATATGTATAGTGGTACAGAATATAGTAAGACTTATTCGATTATAAATATTGGAGAGCATGTCTCGGGTATTGAGGATCGATGATGCGTTTCGTGTAGCCCTTGAATCATTTTATAGTTGTCGCGGCGGGCGCGGGCCGGTGCGGGCCGACGCGCTCGGTGTATTCTGTAACTAGACTGTTACACCAAAGCTAAACGATATAATATATAAAGACACGATATTAAATACATACAGATGATTACATTTTTATATTTCTCTATTAAAATTAACGTAACGTTTTACTCAATATTTTTGGTAAAAATAAAATATATATTATTATTATTATTATGTGCATAAGTATTTAGTGCATGTTTAAACACTGTAGCGGTTTTGATGGTAAAGTAATATGCTTTTGATGTTGACTAATTTTCGTTTGTTTAGAATCGTGTACTTGTAGCTCCTTGCTTTCTGTCGAATATATTGAACATTATTTATAGATATTTACGAGATGTACGTCTGCGGCGCGATCCCAGTACTGTAGCGCTCTGAACATGCGGCGTGGCTCTAGCTCGGCTACAAAATTTACGTTATGATTTAATAAATATTATAGGTGACGTAGTAAGACACAATTTGTCTTTAACGTCGAGTCTGACTTGTTATTAGGGGCTTAAGGACAGACTTTCCCATCAGCCATGTGGAATAATGAAAAACGATGGTCGATTCGGCTAGGCTGCGCTAGTGCATGCAAGGAGAGAGATAAACATAGCTCAAGTATTAAAGAGTGACCGAAACGGCGACAGTGCTCAGAGCGATACAGTCGGCCAGGTGGCGCCGCCGGCGCGCCTCCACCAACATTCCGCGTCACAAACGGCAACAGCACGAATGTTGATGAGACGCGCCAACATAATGTTAGTGTTTGTAACAATACTTGAGAATTTATCGAAGCTGTAGGTTTAGTTTTATATTTGACTTTTAAACTCGCATGTTCCGATTAGAATGTTACGTGTAGGCGGGCGCGGCGCGGCGTGCGGCGTGCGGCGTGCGGCGCGGCCCGCTTGCACCACGTGTTGTTTGTCATTTGCATTTTAACTGTAGCGATAAGGTAAAGTGATCAGAACATTGCTTCCTCTGTCTTTTAAAGCACAACGACCTAACGATCTCGTTCGGACACCTAAGGACCAATCTAGATGTACTCCCATGACGCCGTTTCTCTGAGTTTGCTTCCACGGCGACACGTGAAATGTATGATTATTCGTAAGGAATCTAGAGATTTTTATTCTGTGTTCTATAATCAAGATTACGTTAAAGGAATCTTTAATATTTTACATAAATCAGCAAAAAAATCTGAAATCAAGGATTCCAAAAATATTTTAGGCAATTACATATACTAATATTTCAGACCCCCATACAAAAAATACCCTAAAAATATTATCTCTAGTTTTTTCCTCTTCACGAGTAATTCATCTTGTATGAACCTGTGAACGCTATTACAATTCGATCCTAAGGGGTTGATCGACTCCGTGGTCTGAATCAATCGGATTCTTACCTAAATTATTGACAAACTTGAATTTCTGCTGTACACACTCCGTACAAAAGAGATCTGCAAAAATTAACTCCCAAAAAAATCAATCGATATAAATGTATAGTACCAAATTTGTATATACAATTGGAATTCCGATTTATTTGCGCTCATAGTTTTTGATATAGTTTTATAAAGCCATGGAATCAAGCTTAGAGAAACTTGTGGGATTCCTAATTTTTATACGATCATTTATTAGGAACTAGGTTGGAGGAACTTTAGGCAAATAATCAACACTTGTGGAAAATAGCCTATTATTGTATATTGATAAAGGAATTGCTTGCTAGCATAAACAACTCGGTAGGCACGCCGTCTATGGATCTGACCATAGACTAATTAGATTTTTATTGATACAAACGAAGGTACCGGTTGGCAATTGCTTGTTTTTTTTTTATTTCTCCTTCACTTAGAGTTATAGTGCATTTTATGTGTACATTCCCAATAATGTTTAGATCATTATTTATTATTCTATATTCGTTATTGGTGAAGGTGGATAACATTCATTTAGTTTTATCATTAATCATTTAAAAGGAATTGTGGTTATTTTCAAATCGTTGCATTTCACGTAACCTCATTTGCTAGGGATGTCGATTGATTACAAAAAATAAATATTTGTATCGTCGTTTAATTGATACAATTTCGGTGTTTGTCAAATTTGTTCTTGCGTTTTGGGTTTATCGAAGTATATAGGTACAGAAATAGCGGTGTTTACGTAATGATGCTTGAGAAATATGGAACGTGTTCAAATAACCGTTACTAGATCAAGTAGCCAGTTCAAAGAATCAATTTAAATCTCGCTTATTAATATGTATGTGTGAAATGTATCGCCTTTTGGGTCAATAGCGAAGCGGTACCGGGGCGAGTGGACTGCACTCGGCCGATATAAAAAGTAAAGTTTCTACAACGTACATGCTACGCAAACATTATTTAAGGTACGAGGAATTCTAATTTTTTTTCAATTTTACTACATTTAAAGATATTAATATTTATATATTTTGAAGATAAAAAAAAGTCTTTAACGTTTTTTGTATCGGTATATTATATTAGTAATAACAAATTTAACTTAGATTTATATGACTTAGTGTTAAGTAGTGTTTTCAAATTGTAATGGACATATTTTAAGAGTGTAGTTGCAAGCGTCGTGCATTGTAATCTGAAGCAATATGACCACAGCCGCCTTTTACTCAATAATAATCAGAATATATAGTCTATATCGTGGAGGTGGCCGTCGGGTGTTCGAGATTCAACTCTATGGTATAATGAAAATAAGGATCTTATTTGTTTAAACAGCTATATATGTATGTGCTTCGTTATTTTCAATTTTCTACTGTACTTTTGGAGAATTTTTCGATGCGTTTATTTTTATATAGTATCTGTCGAGGCTTATGCAACCTCTACACTACTCGCGAGTTGGACGATGTTAGACGAATACGATAGTGTGGAGAGGCACTTCGGCTTACCTCGTCAAACTTTACCTCGCCTCGGGGAAGTTCCATTTGCTGGCGGGTTTTGCGCCCAAGTCAAAGGTCCCGAAGTTGACTGGTTATCGGCACCACAGAGCGAATTAGCTCATCGCGAAGTTGAATGAGTGTACAGTGACGCACTTCGGACTTCAGCCAAAGTTTCTGGAGCACTTCGCCGAGGAAGTTCGCGAGTAGCGTAGAGGTGGTATCGGTCTGGCGGCCGCCTCCCGCAGTAGTCGACACAGCACATTTTGTGTTGGTTGGAGCGGAGGAACAAAGTATCGCGGGACAGCTCGAGCGCGGGGAGCGTGACGACCATTACCACACGCGTTGGAGTGCGCTGCCACTACTTACTGATAACAGTTAACGTTTATTACCACAGGTTATATATCGAACATTGTGGACTTTTTAAAAATCGCTTTGTAAGCTAGTATTCTTAATACAAAAAATGTATTGTCATTAGCGTCTTGGTTATCCTCTGGTTATGGGCTATGTGACTTCACATTTAATTCAATGTAACGCCCTTTAGTGGTCTGTGACGTGAAGTGAAATCACGTATTGAAAATAGGGACATAGATTAGTTTGGTCTTATGTCTAGCATTTTGAGTCTCAAAGGCTGTTTTTTAACCAGAGATGAACGAAGTAGCATTGGCAAGCTTCGGATGTGTCAAATCCACTAATAGGACTGAACGGCGATGAAGGACAGTTGACAATCAAGCTATCCTATTGGTCGATTTGATATGCAGATACGTCTGTGGCTTTACCTCGCGCATCTTTGATGGAAAAGCACCCTTATTGTGGCTGTAATAAAGCCACTTAAAGGAAAATATAAAGTTTTCACTTATATTGAAAATGGTCAGTAAAATAAAAGTAAGTTTGTTCTTGTTAGGTTACCTTAATTCAATTATTTTTATTGTAACTTTAATTAGCTTCAACTTCACTACTTCTTTTATTCAATATTTATTTAAATAATCCACGAGGCACCATTTTAATTCATAGGGAAAAAGAAGTATTATTTCCTTATTTCGATTATTATTTAATTTTTCAACTCTTTCCATAGTTGGAAGCTTTCTAAGCTATTATTCCTGTAATACGGGTTACAAATGAAAATATTAGCCATATTCTTGCACCCAATACTTCATTAAAATTTCTATTTCAACTTTCAATTACCAATTACTTGCCTTAACCAGAGGGTACAAGAATGCCGCGACTCGGTAACAAAGTGCAGTGCAATTTGCCAACGTGTGTGGTAGGCCTAAATTGTCACAAAATAGTTTTGTGTGTGTGTGTGCTATCTGTCGAGATGTATTTATGGAAATGGATGAATAGTGTCGATGTGTGCGGATGCAAAATGTCCTGTGTGGCCCTCGCCTATAGTAGTTTGCTAGTGTTTGTAATAATTCTAATTATTTAAAATTTAGATGTGTATTAGAGTCACACTTATTTTTATATAGAATCTTTATCACATGGAGAGTACTTGCAACTAATAAATTTATCGAAATATAATATTATTTATGCGAAAAGTATTGGACGTAAATTATTATGAATAGAATACCATATTGTACGCGAGAGTTTTCGTTTACCGAGTGACGGTCAGGTGTTGTTTTGAATATGATCTATTGGTACTTGTGTCATTTAATGAATTATCGAACATATCAGGATACAATATAGTTACTTAATTTATTTTGTGGAGTTTTATGAAGGTGGGCAGCGGTGGCAGCCGGGAGCGTTTGGTATTCACTTGTTTTTGACATCCTCGATACACTATTAGATTAAAGTGAAGCTAGATTTATGATCTTTAACTGTGAAATGCTTTTGTTGTGTAAGCCATGTTATTGGAGCTATAAATTTGAATTATTCTAGAGAAAATACGAGTTCTGTGACGTGTACAAGAACTTCATAAGTAAGGCTAGTTTGCAGCTATGATGACATTACAAACGCCTCGGCACTTCACTGCTCCACTTCTGTACAGTGACGTCACTATACACGTGCAACTCAATAAATCAATATTTATTAAATATTATAATATAGTATGCAGGTATCGGTTTGTCTGTTTGTATTGAATCGACAGGCGCGGTGTGGTTCTTGTTGATGTTTTTTTTTTTTATGATGATTATTATTATCGTTTTTAAGCAATTATTTTACGCTATACAAATCCATTTTGCAGTTTGCATTTTATGTTATTTACTTAAGGACCAATTTTGTTTAAAGGATTGAAGTTTGTTGCGTACGCATAATAACCCCCTTTTTATATTTTTAATATAATATTTTTTTCAATTATTTAATCTTAGGTAGGTAGGTCCAACAAATTCTTTCAAATTTATTATTGTTAATTAGACATAGCTAATGTTATAGTAGAAACCAATTCGCGTTCACACTCGCAGGAGATCAAATGAATTATGTTTTTCAATTTTTATATTTATGACTACGCTATGAAGCTTTTATTACTGTCACGGTAGGTATGTTAAACAAATAATTTTCAAATCCATGTGATACGACATGTAACAGAGACGTGAACATTATGATTACTCTAGGTAGGTAGGTTTAATAAATTTTAAATTCCATTCAATACACACTTGTTTTATTTAACTACCCTCGCTCACCGAACGACCGAGTTTTCAAAGACGTGGGTACTCATTGGGTTCAAGGGATCATGACTGGCCTCGGTCCTATGCTGTAAGGCCACTAATATAATTTATTGCTATATGTTTACAGATATTTATATATATCTTATCTATAGACCTGGACTTACTGAGGAGGGAAGGCGGCTATCTCCCTCCCTAGAAATTTTATGCTTCCCAGTGCTTATTTTTGTCCATAAAGTTCTTACTCACTTTGCGTATGCCTTTCTGTAATGAAAAAACGACTTGCCCCAGTACAGATATATCTAATTGGGTCCTCTGAGCCCGAAGCTGGGTACGTCCTTGGCTGTCACGGTTTTAGGCCTATTCATTGGGAAAAACTGATATGTTTCCATGGGATAACAGGCAGCAGCGGTTTAGGGAGTGGCGAACAGGGAAATCAGCCTCGCTCAGGGTGACTTGCAACTACCCAAGCAATTTCAATGTAAAATATTTAAAAACTCAAATTTTATTTATTTGTATAACATTAGCATTGCTCGTCAAGCATGATAAACACCTAAACCAAAGAACCAGAACCTACTTTCAAGGACAAAGGGCCTTGTAAAGATTTCGTTTTGCCGTAACACATGCGTTTTCCGGTTGAAGTATTCTGTACGCTTTTCCTTTAGGTATGGATGGATTCCAGGGTTCAAATAAAACTCAACAGCACTTTTTATATTTTTAATAAATAAAAGTCACAATATTACATTGTTTGAAAGTGTTTAAAAAAAGTTTTTTATTCATATTAATGTTATCGTGATAAAATAATTATAATTTACCGATCCATGCTTCATTTGGTTGTTTATTTGTGAGCAGTCAACGGTACGTTAGTGAGACAAAGGGCCGAATTAAAAAATAAATAATGGCCAGCATTAAAAAAATAGACACACGATTGGAAAAAAACAAAATCCAAACAGTCTAAAACAAGACCTAAAATTCATTTTCACTTAAAATATAAAGCAGTTTCTAATTGAATTTACAGGACGGAGGACTATTGGATCGGTGCAAAATAATTAGCTGCCAATAAATTTAATACTAACTAAAATGGCAGAGGTACGTATAAAAAAACTTACTTTGGTAAAAGGTAAACCTCATTAAGCTACGTGACAGCCAAGTATACAACATTTGCTCCTAACTTGGCCACTCAAGTAGTATAAAGGTAGTTTTATGCCAGGCAATTGTGCATAGAGATTACATTATAATCATAGAACTTATAAGTATTCCTTCAACTAGCTAGGCGTTTGGAAACACGAGTGAGCAATCCCTAAAGTAGCAGAGGTTTGTTTCAATACATTTTGCGATCATTCTGGTTCACATATACATTTATTTCGTCAAAAGCCTGTAATAGGTGTGAAAATTTTATCGCCTTACATTCCTTCCAGTTTCGTGTCAATAAACATTCCATTATTTACAATAAATTAATTCATTTATTGGACTCAGACTAAGGGTCGACATTAGCAAATGACCTCCCTTTATTATGATTTATTTTACAGTACGTTAAGGTTTTATAAAGTTCATCCTGAGACAGAAACTAGAAGATGAAAATCACAAGTTATTTTTTTTATCAAACCAAAAGTTCTATTTATAAAACAACGCGGAGTCGACGTTCTTAATATAAACAACTATTACTTTAAAAAAAAAAAGACTATATACTTGTTTTGCTGCAATTCGTTCTCTTGTGTGTAAGTTAACGAGTGACCAAAAAGTATTTATACAAACCTACCAAACCTCTGCTTCCTAATAAAAATATTTCGAAGTAAGACAAGCTCATGATCGATGATAACAATAGAACGAGCAGGCCACGAGACAGCGCACGCCGCCCGCACTTATAAATGCTAAACTTATTAAAATAATGAGGAAATAATCAAAACATTGTAAAACAACACTTATAAAACATACTTTTACCAAAAGCATTCGGTACGTTTTTGTGTTAGGAATGATAAATAAATATCATATTTTTCACGATAGATTTACAAAATAAAAGCCTGCACACACAGCATACGTATAACAGTATATTGTAATTATTTTAAACACGTATATGATCTTTATTAATCATTCCTCGAGTCATAAATCAGATCCATAAAACAATCTTAACATTCAGTGCCTAATGCACTTTCCATTTGGCTTGTGGATAGAGAGCTAATTTGTTCCAAGTTTATGTAATAATTTCATAAATAATATTCACAGTGGCACGGCAGGTCGTCTTCAATGCGATTATGAATTGCTTCAATTCAAATATATTTTTTTATTTGTGTCAAGAACTTACGATCGTTATACACCTAATTTATTTTTCACAGGTGAATAAGTCCGGCTTTGCACCGGTGTAATTAAGAATAAAAAAAAAGCATGAAAATATAACCTACTTCAGTCAGTGACAACGTAGCATTCTGCTGGTGAAATTATTCATAAATCGTATTATATTATATATAGTATGCTATAGAGTAGCTTCGAGGATTCGTTCGTACATACAACCTCACAAGTATTACAGTCTTTTCTAGAACATTTCCTCTCCGGCTGAAGCTGTAAAGGTCGTTAGGACCAACAGAAACTGTTCAATCTTAATAATATTATCATAAATTGACATGCCATAGAACCATATGATTGACAAAGATCCCGACACATTATATTTTTTAACATTCACCGGTGCAAGTATCAGCAATCAATGCCTTTAGTTAAAACAACCTGCCGTCCCCACGCGCACGTATAGTTATAATATATTAGTATATAATATCTAGTATAATCTCTGATGTCGTATTTCATACCGCAGTTAATATAATCCTAACCTAAGTTTAATTTATCTAAAGCTTAGTGCCGTGGGCCATGGTCGTGTAGCGACATGAGTAGCGGGTTTACGTTATCGATATTACGGTTCGAGTCGTACGTTACGTTATTACATTAATGACTAATAGTGGCAATTATTCTTATTAATTTCCTTAACAGATAATTATGTTGAAGGGATACAGGTGGACGAACGCGTGCCAAATGTCATTCGATCGAAGAATTTAATTCTGTTGAGAATAAGCTTTCGGGACTTTTAAATATTTGACATGTAACTAGAAATTTTCGAGGCGTGTTCGTATTTTACGATTAATTCTCTCGACAAACAAAAAAAATTAAAAAATATGTTTTAAATACTAATAAATACGTCGCTATTTCCACACTATTACTCAGATCGAACGACGAAGGCATAGAAACCTGATAAAGAAAATCTTATTAAAAAAAATGCAAAAAAAATACTGCGATGTTCAGAGGCGCGTGCACCTCGCGAATTATAATCCAAAATAAACTTTAAGTCAGAAAGCAACGTATGATACTTAATACGGTATCTATTGCAAAGATAAAAAAATTAACCCACTCATCTAGGTATAAGGATCGATCGATAATTTTCACAGATGGCATTAGACCAAGTGCCAACGATTCACTTACAATACATGATTTTAAACTTAATACATCGTGGACTGAGCACATTTTATTACGCTACGGGTACTCACAATATGTAGTATGTATACCTATCGATTCAGTGGCCCGGATTGTAGCCACGGCTAAACTGTTAGCTTAGACTTACAAAATACATATCGTGAGTACCCGTATGACAATAAAACTTAACCTTCACTTAAAATTACAGGTTATAATCTCATATAAAAATTGTGCTACAAAACTGTATTTGTTGCTTAAAATGAATGTAAATTACTCCAATAAATAATCTTAAAGCTTAAATTATTACTTAAATAACATAATAAAAATATTTCTAATACAAAATAAATCTCAAGGTAGATATAATTCAGACTGATTACGAATGATAATAAATTTAGCGCGTTCATTTAGATTACCAATAAGTATTGCAACACGTCCTTGTGTGATAGCGTTTTGATTATAATTTTGAGTCAAAACCAATTAAATATATACGCTAATCGTTAATATACGAATTAGCCAATATAATGTATCGTTTGGCCAATCTATTTGGCCTATTAACAATATTTTCTATTGTTAAACGTTGCTTGGCCAATACATGTACAACCTGTGGTCTGTTTCTAGAAGTTTAAATCATATAAAAAAAAGAAATATCTATATAATTTTTTCTTAGGTACTCGTATTGCAAATGGTTTTGTTGCAATAAATATAAAAAAAAAACTAAAAAATACCGACAAAATTAAAACTCCTTCATATTTAAAGCTAAGCGAAGAAGCATCGATTGTATTATGAAGCTTTGCAATTTAGTGAGTTGGAACAAAATATAAGTGCCCTCCGGAGCACGGAAGCGCTCATGAAATGTTCCCAACTATTGGTCACCTATCCATTGGCCGAGCTCGATGTACACTAATCATCATCACTATCACTTCATTTATAATCCATGTCTTTCACCAATAGGTGGGGGATTTGAAAAGTAAATATTAATGAAAATATAATAATAAAAAAAAAAACTAAAAATTATTCCCTCGATAGCAATACGTTATTCGACATTCGTAAAAAATACACGCGCACATTGCACTTTAAAAATTGCACAAATTATTAATAATGATGTGGATGATTTGTTAGTGTGAATGTTCGAAATACAGTTCAACTTAAGATACACTGGTGCATGTTAACATTCACCGTGCTAGTGAATGTGCTTTATTTATTATTACCATGACAATTCTCACCGGTGTATGTTAGCATACACCATGGAAACACGGTTGATATCCTTTACGAGAGAAATAATGATTTTCAGTTAGCAATGACAGTCTGAAAGTCACTAAGTGGGGAAAAGGTATTAATTGAGCGTGATAGAACTCTGCTTCGTTAGCCTTTTTATGTTTTCTCCGAAACAATATAAAACCAACTTAAGCGAACTTATTGCATTTCACTTATTATTCCAAAACGCTATCTTGTTAAATACTTTAATTTGATACGTTATTAGTATATTCCTTATCAAATGAAAATGTACGTACTTACGTAGGTACGTACGTACGCACCGTACGTAACGTACGTACAATGAATATGCGTTAGGTTAGGTTACGTTAATCGAAGGGGGAATTCCGCGGAAAGGGGTCCTATCCAGCTCTATTGACATCATCTCCTCTACTTAAGCTCCTAACTACCGCTAACATATGGTCATCATTAATTTCTCTCGTAATGGAATAATTGTCAATGCCATATTACACCTTAACTCTACGTAATTACAGTTCATATTCGCGCTATACTACGTGGTCGGTTAAATCCAAGTTGATAACAATCTATTGGAGTCCTAGTCTTATATAATGAGCTCAATTTTAAGGCAATTTTAGGCAAATCAATACAAGCCTTATCGTTAACGTAGTAAGATTTATTTTACTCTAAATACATTCTAATAGAATCGAGTTTCGTTCGGTTAGGTTAAATGTACATGTTCATTTTAGGTTACATAATGGTTGTTAGCTTTAACGCGTCGTGTATGCCCGGTGGTAGTTTGAACGCTAGCAACGCGTCGGCGACGTGAGTACTACGGGATGCAGGGACAACAAAGCATCATGGCGAAGTCAAACGATTTTAAACTCATTCAGTAATAACTTTAACCTTTTGTATTATGACAATTCTTACAAATTCACACGTCACCTCGCGCTACGCTCCCCCCAGCGTAAGGAAACGTATCAATACCGATTTTAAACTCTTACATAATTTTAAGATTTAACCACCTAATCTTACGGGTCAAGGTCACAGTGCTACATGCCCCATGTAACTGGGTAAGAATCGTAAAAAGTCATTCGTCATCCTACTCCAGCTGAGGGTTTAAGTCACTTCCATTATTTATCTCTTTCTTCCATATCTCTATCTTTTATCTCTTTCTATCGGTATTATTGATTTCCGGGCGAAGATGACCACTCAACATCAAGTGGGTACACACAAAAAAAACTTAGTGATTGAAGCTTATGACGTCACTCCGGCGGGATTTCGGTACGTTCAGACTATACAGCGAACGCTACGTACGTGCAGACGAGCCGTTGCATTCTGCACGTTACGGCGAAAGACGTTAGGATTCAGACGGAGGTGCCGACGTGGCGCTCGGCGTCCAGCGTGACGTCCTCGGGGCTGGCCAGGTCGGCCCGCAGCCGCACGCCGCGCCCCGTCAGCGTCCAGCGGCACGCCGCGCGCTCTCGCCCGGGCGATATTCTACCAAAAAAATCAACAATTTATCACTACAACACAATTTTTTAATAAGTGTTAAAACCAATATAGTAACCATGGCGTCACATATGTCATTGACGGATTTAACTTGTCATTTAAATGGTAGACGAGTAGTTGTACCTGCACAGTTGTTCGGGGTCGGGCGAGCGGGGCGGGGTGCGCGGCGGCGAGTGCGAGCGGCGCGCCGGCGACTCCGAGCCGCTCGCCGAGCTGCTGGCCGAGCTACCGCCACCACGGTACCTCTCCACGCCCTCTGTGGAAATAACAATGAATCGATAAACGGCCATAGTATGGTCGTTTGTATGATATTTTTCATTCAGTCTTTCCATATTATTTCGTTACGTTTACGTTTTGCTTTTAAAAGTTTTATGTTACTTGAAATGTTTGTTTGTTTGTTACTATGTTCGTTTAGATCAAACCCATCTCAGATGTACCTGCGGCGCCGTCGTCGCAGTCGGGCGCGTCCTCGAGCGAGCGCAGGATCTCCGCGCACAGCTCCGACTCCAGCGGCACCGGGTTGTCAGACTCCCTGCGATACACGCACACACACTCTTCATAATGATGACGACAACAGGGGCTGTTGACCTCCCTTCAGGTTTGTATACCTTCCAGTATGTATCGACTTTTTTCGTTAAAAGTCTTCGTTTACAAAGCCTATACCTCTCTATCTCAGGGTAAAAAAATAATGCGATTTGCTCCCTGCAATGTTTTATATAAAGAGAACATGTTTGTAATATAAATAAATAAACGCTAACACACTCATACCCCCGCAGTAGGATATACCTGTGTCACGGGCGGTATGGACAACACAAATAACACGTCACCAACACCTATGGCCCGAGAACAATTATTTATCTGTCATATAAATATCTGCCCCGGCCGGGAATCGAACCCGGGACCCCTCGCTTCGCAGGCAGGGTCACTACCAACTAGGCTACG
>DWPA01001369.1:0-18907 GCA_018251375.1 Calpodes ethlius | reverse complement strand
ATTCGTATATATATTCATGTATCAAATTCACATAACTTCTAAGACAATATTTTAGACTAAACACGCATGGGTCATCCGCGCCCTCTAACATTTCATATAGCTACAAGGAGGAAAAAAAAATTAAGGTAACCATATTTTGTTACTGTAATCATCGACCTGCGATAAATTTCGTCTGCATTGTAGTAGAAATACGCACATAGCAAGCAGCACAAGAGATCAACACTGAAAGTTTTTACGAAATAATAAGGTTCCTGTGTTTATAGAGACAATAATTTTAGAATAGTTTTTTTTTTTCACTATTAACAAGTAACAGAATTGCGGTGACTTTTAAATCAATTAAATTAATTCAGTGATTATATTAAGTGAGAACCTCCCAGTCCAATACGAATGCTGCCCTGAGCCAGCCGCCATTGCTTATGCTCATATACTAGCAAACGATAGGAGAATCCATATGCCCAATAAATACAATCAAATCAATCAAGGAATTAAAGAGAATTTCAAAAACTTATCCAACTTAATTTTACTATAGATTCAATTTTGTTTTTAATCTGTTTTCAAATTAAGATTCACATGCAACGATATTTTTTCTTCGTTTGTTAATCTATAATTACCTTCATTTTTTTAGGAATAATAATACAGATACTATATCTCTTTTACTCTCAATGGTGTTATAATCTATTATCGGTCGAAGACTGTTTTCATGTGAGTGAACGCTTAAACTTGCGCTGCTTGTCTGTGATGGATTATCGAACTCTGTTTCGAACTGAGAAATTCCCAAGTCCATTTTATAATTGTCAGTGTCGATGGGTGGAGAAAATAAACATTTACTTAAGACTTCAGCGCCTATTTTTCTATTATTTAATTTAGGTGATATAAATTGTATAAAATAAAAATAGACATTTTGCTAAGGTTTGCCAAGTAAAGAATTGGACTCAAGAAGCACTCTACTGGATTAAAAATATAATTTAAAATACATTTTGATAGTTTTAATAGCGAAGAATCTAATACTACTATACAGCATAAACCAACACTAGTGCTTTTAAAAAGTGTAATGGAAACGCTTTTGAAAAATAATTTCATAAATCTCTACTACGTGAGCAATTGCAGGCTTATGTAAAATCTATTGAAAGCGGATCAAAGTTGTGATACCTTTAAAAGCTTTTAAATTAAAATACACCGTTATAAGCTTAACTTCCTATAAAGGCAACTTTAATAAATAAATATTGCTTAAAAAATTAAATAAAAATTATAGCGGCGTGAGACATAGTAAGAAAAATAAAATAATAAAAGCAGTTTCTTAACGTTCGGATATTATAATCACGAATCTACCCCGAAAACACTTTAATTGTATTATAAAAATGATTAATTTTGTGTAAAGTTGCCTATCCACTTTCTTCCAGACTGTTGGGATATCGTAGCTATATTGTAAGCTTCTACTTTCCCCAGTCAATTCCGCATGGCAACCACGTGAAGACTATTCCACACGTGACATCGGAATTGTATAATTTCTAAAAGAACCACGTTTCGCGCTTCCATTTTCCAGACACATATGTAGAAGAAAATAATATATTTTGGGGGAAGATTTGTGACCAGCAATTTAATCCGAACAAAGATAATTACAGCGCACTAAAAGTATTTTCATTCCAGAATGCAACTCACCTTGCATTTTCGATTGCCAAAACTTGCATAAATGGTTCATTGAGGTAGGTGGCGCTAATTAGCGCCGATTGCTGATGCTCCGTGGCTATATCCAATTTGTTTGAATACCTATGAACAATCTCCACCTGAAGCAAGAAAAATACAATAATGTATTATGTATATTTATCTAACCACAATCGTTTTTTTTATTATAAATATATATATTTCAGTACATAAATGAAACAGGTAGACAGAATTATGGTTAAAAACATCCCTAAAAAATAAAAATAACACAGATGTGTACAAATCCCCGAAAAAAGGAGTTCGGACATCTCTCGATACGACCAGCGACGACGCTGTGCATGTAATGTTTCTATGGTGTGTTAGATTAGGTTGTGGAGAGTCATTTTATATATCGAACTAGTATGATTGGAAGCTTTAAACTGAAATAGAGAAACCACGGGCAACCAGTATCCATGCGCATAAAGCGTTTTTGAATCACTTACTGATTGGAGGTACACCTAGTATGAGCTAAGACCACGCTGGCGTAGGTCATAATGAGTCGCTCGTAAGTCTTATAAATTGTCGTGTTGTTACGGAACGAAGCGGTAATTTTAACCATCTTCCCTATCATGGAATACAGTCATCCCAGTACGGAAGCGGCCCGGTTACGTGCTTTTGTGATGTACTCTAAATGACAGTCGGGCGTTTATGAAACCGTGGTATTTGACAGATTACAATTAAGGAATGGGCCGGTCCAACAATGTAGCAGAGCATGTCATTTTTATACGGATGGGAGGATTGAATTAAGCAAATGAACTTTTGCTATTCTTTTGTTTTCCATTTTTATTACCATTCTCCTAGGACAATAGTCGTGGTTTGGAGTATGTGGTGTATAGGATAATGTCGTTTGTGTAAAGCGACTGTTTTATGTTTGGATATTTAAGCATTTCTTTAGTTTATACCGTATAGAGGCAGTAGAGAGAGGGCATAATCCTGCGGAACAGCTGGCCTTAGACCTTTACAGGAATGCGTACCCCCCACTCTGTAAGGGAACCTACGATTTCTTTAAAACTAATGGTCAATCTTAGAAGAAGGGTAGCTTATATCTCAGCGGGAAAATTACCCCGCATCTAATAAGCTGAGTGGTTTAAAAACCCTGCGACCTCGTGTTCGATTACAAGGCATCTAGCGCCATAGCCTCGTTCGATATCCAACAAGTTGCTCCACAAGCAAAGGAGGTTGTTTTGGACTTAAACATGGTAGAGCTCCTTAAACCCTAAATTATTAATTATCAAAAGACCGCTCCGAGTTCGATAAATGACCATCGATCAAAAATATAATCGAAATAATAAGAATGCCCGATTTAATTTTCTTAAAAAAACATTTTGGAAGACATGTATTATACAAAAAATTTAGCTATTTGCACATCTTTAACTATACCAACATCCAGATTTTTATATGCATTTATTATTGTTAAAAAGAGGATAATTTCTTTCTTATTAATGTGTAATATCTCAATTATAAACATCGCTTGCTTACATTAAGGCTCTTACTGTGTAAAGATGCAGGTGTTTCTGTGATGAATAAGATAGCGATGATGAATGAAAACAATTTATTATAGTTAAGATCTACTATACATATAAAAGGCGTAGTCCCAACTAAAATATCTACGCCCAGCCCAAACACTAAGGCGGTGTCCCAAGTGTGCGACAAATAGTTTAACGCGACGCGACACACGTTACGGAAATATCAAACGGTAGTTATGTCGACACTTGGGACTACGTCATCGTGTAGGTCAGTGTTGTCTTTATAATCAGTCACGTCGCATTGCGTCGCGATTTGTCGTTTTCTGTCGCTCATCTAGAATATAAGTTTACATCTACACAGCTGAAATTTTCCAGACAAATTTCTTTTACAATATAGTCATAAGTTAAGGCTTGATTTTTGCAATTCCCGCGCGAATATGTAATAAAAATAGTTTTATATTGTTTCTTTTAAGTTAGTTTTGGAATCCCATAACTGCAATTATTACAGACTCCTAATTTTATATGTAAGTGAACTATCGGAATGACTGAAAAGTAATTTGAGGTTTTTAATGATTTTCAAAAAAAGAAAAAAGATTGCTTTATTTGTATTGATCGGGGGAATGATTCTACATTGTAGTAAATAACTGAAGGTAAAAATAAAAAAGGGGAAGTTAGTAAGTTAGCAAATTATTAAAAACTATTTTCAGGTTTTTTTTTTTTAATTTTTATGGGATGGAATAAAGAAAATTCATACAACACTAAGTATAAGATGAATGTGGGTAATTAGAATCACTATATAGTTTTGGGAATATTGCGAATTCTTAAGGAACAGTGATAAAAGAATATTTATATTTTTGCTCTTAAGATGACATGTTTTTTAACAAACACGGTATTTTGAAAATCCTGGCAAACATAGTCAAAGAAATTCTGCAGTGAGGCGGAGGAAACTTCAATCCAAGTCCTCTACGACTGTATGGTCATTGCAGAAGTCCCATACTGGGAGGAAATATGATCCTCCCCAGTTAGATCAAAGATCTGGAACCCAGGAATATCCTACAATTCATCAAAACCGTGGGACTTGGTGACCAGATCTAGTTCTTAAACAGGTTTGGCTACAATAGATCAAATATTGTCACAGTGGCCTTTGGGATCCATGTCCCTTGCCCGATCATTAAACAATAATAATAATAGTTAAAGAAATTGCTAGTCATTATTGTAGGTACACACCGAAAATAAAAATACTATTAAATTATATATGATTATCATTATAATCAAATAAAGATGAATTGAGTCAACACAAATGTGCTGTGTAATATAAGATAGCTAATAAATTAATAATGATAACCACTTTTCCAATAGGTACTCTTAGAGCATAATCTATCCATAGTAATATTATAAATGTGAAAGTGTGTTTGTACGTCCTTCTTTTACAGAGCAACAGAGCATTGTTATGCTATGATTTTTAAGTGTGGAGACAGTAGGGAGGACAAACAGTGCCATAGACAACTTCTCATCACAAAAAACATTTTATTCCTCCGAATGATCCATTAACATGTCTCATTAAGATGATGATTATTTAAAAGCAATGAAAGAAAGTGTCTAACAACTAAGTGTTGCCTAGAAACAACAATTATAGAAAGGAAAATCTAAAACCTTTTTATTCTTGAGCTTTTGTAAAATTTTGTATTATAACAAAACTGTAATGGCATTTTAAAAACTAAGTACAAATCAAAAACTTTGTTTTTAAATTAATTAACTTAATGACATGAAAGTAAGTAAGTAAATGGATTTCTTATATTCTGAGTAATATTTCAGAGAACACTCCATCCTGGGTAATACATATAAAAGTTCGCTTGAGACAAATGATGAGTGTGTGTGAATATTTTTTTAAATTTCAACCTAAGTTCTTTAAATTTACAAGAAACATTCTTGCTTAAATAAATTAAATATTTTGTGCATAATTTGGTAGGGGACTGAAGAAACTCTCAAAGGGAACTAAGGCTTTTTTTTTTTCAAAAATAATTTATGCGAGAAGTGCGTGTTCGTTGTGAACTTTATTTAATTTTACAAGAGTAATAAAAAGAACTATGGCCTATACCCCTCATCTCATGAGAGCAGACCCGAGCCCAACAGTGAGACGATTATGGGTTGTAATGATGATGAATGAATAAAACTAGAAGAAACTAAGTAAAAAGTTCCAAGTATTCAGGCAGAATTGTAGTCACTGCAAGAGATTTTAATAAATAATATATGAACATAATTATATTATGGAAATCAAATCTAGTACTGTAATTCAAACAGAGTATTTGAAACGGTTTTAAACTATACAGTTTGTGTATGTAGGTTGTAATGGGACTTATAGTCATAGTTTAGAGATTGTAATGAGTTAAAATAGACATAGTTTATCATTAGGGACACAATGCTTCTTACTACTACAAAAACCCTTCAGGTTTATTGTATTTTATTTGAGAAATAGTATAACTAATGAAATCCTGCAAAAAAACCAAATATTTATGCTATTTGTGTAATGGATTATCTGAACAACACAAAACCAAAACAAATACCTACAACCTGAAAGCAAACAATTATCTATCACATAAATGCCTATCACAGCCGGGAATCAAACCCGGTATTTGTTTCTTCGCAAATTGGATAACTACCACCATGGGGTTGGTATGTAATAATAAAATAATATTTGTATCAAAAACATTCCTCATAAGTAGTATATGCTATATAGAGAACAAGTTATGAGATGAAAATAGCATTCTGAACTAGAACTATAAAAACAAAAAGTATTGATTGGAATGCAAGTAATTGATATTCCACCTTCTAAACTTGCTTTTATTTAAGTTCATTACATGTTACCTTTTTACGTCTGATAAAAAATCTGCCTCAGATGAGGTACTCTTAAGCATTAAAAAAATCAGAAATATAATTAATTTTACAAATACTTCAGATTTATACTACTTTCAAATAGATAACATAGAAAATGGGAATTACAATTCCTCCGAAAAAAGAGGCATAGACAACAATTACTTATTTACAAATCTGTGCCACCAGAGCGAATGCACAAGGATAATGACACAAGCTTATAATCATTATGCAACTGAGTGCTGTTGGAGTTTTTATATCAATCAAAGCATGCTAAATATAAATTAATATTTAAAAAATCTGTATTGTACACAAATAACTGTATGTTACAGAAATTTTTACATAGTTAATTTTAGAAGAAATTGTAGCTTTTGCATTTTTTAACTACATATAAAATGGTAGGGGTGAATATTTGGAACAAGTAACTGTCTATATTCCTTCCATTAAAAAATATATTTATTAAATATAAATTTACACATGATGAAATTTTTCTTTTACTAAATTTTAATGATAGGCATCATAAAATATATAAAAATAAATTACTACAAAACAAACCTATTACTTTTGGACAATAATTTTATTTTAAAGATTTATATTTTTTGTTATAACTTCTGTCTTCTCTTTTTTAAATATAATTTTTGATTTGTGAGAGTGACAAATGTTGGGCAAGGCCTATATCCAGCATAAACTTATAAACATCAATAAAAAAACAATAAGAAATATTGTTAACATTTATGTCATTCTCTAGGTGATCTCCATCATCAGATTCCCATAAATTAACGTTGATGGCATTACTGATTTCATGAATATACCATATATTTATCGATATGCATGAAAAATCATTCAAATGAGTGTTTTCTGGATCAAACTCGAAATACAAATATAAATTATATATATCTGAGTAGCAAACATAAAGATATTAGTCTATCTTGGATATAAATCATACAACTACAACCAACATGTTCAATACATACAGTTGTTCATCAAACATAATGTTTGATTATTAGACATGTGCCCACTACTAGAAATCATTTAGCAGTAAAGATTATGTATATTGGCCATAAATTCTACAGAGTTCGTGCAGAAAGTGCCGCTTAGAGCTTCAGTCAGATTAATTCACCATATAAGT
Organism: Calpodes ethlius; assembly: GCA_018251375.1. NCBI lineage: Eukaryota > Metazoa > Arthropoda > Insecta > Lepidoptera > Hesperiidae > Calpodes > Calpodes ethlius. Next base: position 11,740 of record DWPA01001369.1, on the reverse strand, counting down.
GTTAGATAGTATAAACACTAGTTTACAATGGTCTTTATTTTAATATGAATCCAAGTAAGAATAATAGACTGCAGGTATGAAATTATTATATGATCAATTGTTTGTAATACATATAATTGATGTTATTCCATTACTCTTTTTATTTTGAGATGATTATTATCATAAGGTACAATAAATTGATTAATAGAACCTGAGTGTTGATTGAAGAATTCTGATTGAATAACTGTGGAGTACTATGTATTACTTTTTACACTAATTTTGGAGTTAACTATGAAGAAGCCATAAGCCTCGTAATCTAAATCATAAAAAACAAAGCAAAATGTGGTTAAGACATGAATCAAATCTATCAATATTTGCTTCTTGTTACTATAGGGCACTGTTGCATGATAGCAACAACCAATCAATTCAATTGGTTTGTTTCTTTTCTGTAAACATCTTATAATCAAGCAGATGAACCATCTAATGGCAAATGGAAAACAGTCACAATTATCCATAGTTGTTAGTACAGAGTGATATAGTAAAACAAGGGATATCACAGTATGGCTGCCTCTTTGATAGCCAGTTGCAAAAAGTTGATCATTGAAATAAACATAGTATTAAAATAATTAATAGATAGATAACATATTGTCTTAAGATGTATTGCACAATAATTTAATAAAACATTAGAATTAAATGTAGTTTTTAAAGTTTCATTCTGTAAATGGTTGTGAGACTACAATCAAACAAGCAACAATCAAAAACTAACTGTATTACAACAGTATCAACTATTGTAATATATACTACTGACAGAATTAGTATTAAAAACATTTTAAAAAATTGGTATTTCTTTTATAAGCAATTGTGCAGACATTTAAAAGTTCTTGTATGATGGCACAGAAGGGTAACTAAATAAGTTTAGTTGTTATTAGGCACAAGCTCATTAGAAATTCGAGTTACAGTATAAATTAATATATAAATAATAATAACCCATGAAGGTGACAGTGAATTGCCATAATCAATTTTCTAATCTTATTGTTATTCAAATAATTGATTTGTAAATTACTTTATGAAAGAGCATGTATCGAGTTACACGCATGTTATTCTCGGAGTGAATCTCCTAAACTGAATGAGATGGAAAATAATAACAATTCATAAGTATGGCACTAAATAGTTTGTATGAATTAAAGTATTTTGATTTTGAATCAAACTGGATGCACCATGTAGGTAAGGTTGTCTTTAAATCCCCATTGATAAATCCCTTCATACCCCAAATTACAAAATTACCTTACTTTATCATGTTTTTGAATACCAGCATCCATTGCAACATGTTTACTTCCACTTTTGACTAAGCATTCTTTTGAATCAATTTATGGTTGCCAGGATAAATAAATAGATAAAAAAATATACATTTAAATGCATTAAGAAACCAAATATGTGAAAAAGAAATTGCTAAATTGAGAATTTATCTACATACAATATAGCTATTTTCTACACATAATATTTGAAACATTAATTCAGGCCAAAATAAAAAATTATAAATAGCTTAGCTAACCTAAAATCTTAAAATAATTGGAAAATATTCAGTAATACTCCAATTCAAGTACTGATATTGCTAAATATCAATGTTATTAACACAACTAGCTATATTAGTATTAAGCCTTCAATTCAATGTGATTGAAATGGTTAATATATGATTTAATTATCCAATTCAACAATATCTTAAATCTTAAGTTTCACTTTTGATTAAACAAAGCATTAAATCACACTCAGAAAAAGGGTAATATATTTACACTGTGACATATGAAGTTGACAGAATTATTTTCCAAAACATTTTCTAATACTTTCAATAAGATTCCTATTAGAAATTTTGTGAAAATTTAATGTTGCTAATAAGGGAAGGCTTACCATTAAGCAAAGAACTCTATGACATTTGTGTTTGTTTCAATTCTAAACTTAGAAGGTCTTGATGTTTTTTGTACGTACACTTTAGTAGTAGTTTTAACATCGATTGATATTGAGAAATTGTAGTTGTGTACTTATTGCTACATAAACGACAACTTTGACTTGAAACTGCTTAAAAATGTTTTTAACTATATTAATGTTCACTTTTACTGTAAATTCTGGTTATAAAATTGTTTCTATTTACTAACAATTTGTCCTTCAAGCAATGATTTAATAACAGATAGTGGTCAAAACTATTACAATGACGTCATTACATTGACAGTCAATAAACCACAGTAAACAAAACTATCGGCGAATCTGTGGTATGTTTCTTCAATACCATGAAACTATTACTTTGTAGTTTTTACGTAGTTCTCACAAAAACACAGAGCCTCATGTTTCGACACAAAGATAAATCCTTCAAGGGTACCTATCAGGGCTGACTGCGATCCGATCAGAGGTTGACAGCAAAACTAAATAACATGGCGGCATCTTGTCGCAGCCGGTCTAAAAGAGCTTAGAATTGTTAAAAACATTGGACACTTACATGAACTATTCACTCCAAGTAATCCTTTCTTCGCAAAAATCACTTTAACACACTTAAATAGAAATATAAATAAGTTCATATCAGACACTAGAGACAAAATGACGTAACATTCTCAACCTTCACGGTCGCACAGTACAAACGGCAGGTAGAAGAAATAGATATACTTTATTTGGTAAATATTGGATGCCAAATTGGCACAAACCTTGCTCGACACACTTTTTTTATTAGATATTTTTTAATTCCGAATATAACCCATCGAACTTAGAACAAACATAAACTAACGCGTTTTATTATTCTGGCACAGAACAGAACAAACGTGACACGCAGTCAAGCAACCTCGTTCACAATTTTTAATTTTTTCAACCCGCGGCGTGTTATCTTCACAATTTCATTCGGATACTCGTACCAACCTACGAACTAAGTACGAAGTAGCAAAACAAAAATTAATAAATAAATAATTTCTTACTTTTTGACTGTAATTAATAAATAAGTTATTTTTAAGTCATATTTTTATTAAGACGATAAAAATAATATTATGATCATAAAAAAACAACTAAATTTACAGATTTCGTCACAATTAAATAACTGTTGCTGTTTTAATGTTGTCATATACATAAAAATATTATCGTAGTAAACCACTGCCCACTGAACTGGCTATATAAAAATAAATATATAATAATTTATAAAAAATAAATTGTAATATTTTTTGACATTAACTTTATTACAAAATATTTCCTGTTTCTATTCTACTATTATTTTGATAGAATTATAAAAGTGCCTATAGAATAGATAAACACAAAAAACACGTATTTTTTCTTCAATTGTTTTATATTATTTTAAATTTATTGGGTACATGAAATAATATTCAGGCTTGAGAAGTTAGGATATGTTGATATTCTTTTTCAAAATCAACTCTACTTTCCAAAAGTTCCGATACCATTTAATTCGATATATGATTATTTCCATATTACTTAAATTTAGATTAATTATTACGTACATAAAATTAAGATAAAGTAATTTAATTCTTTTTTACATAAGTATGATATCATTGATAAAAAAAAATAAACAAATAGCGGGCAAAAGGGCTATTGAATCTTGAAAAACCTGAAACAAGTACATGCTTAAATAAAATGGTATAGTTCGGTAGTTAGAACAAAACTGGCTGTTAAACAGCCTAGCAACTAACTAATAGAGCGACTGGACGCAATAAGATTGTCCGGTATCCAACGGGATGCATTACGATAAAAGTTAGTTTGATCATTAGTTGTAAGGAACTCTTATGTACATCACAACAAAATTAGGAAATAATTTTCGAGTGCAAAAAATACGTTCGTTATGTGCCATAATCCTAAAACTACACACTCCATTTACCTAATAAAAAAACAAACGTGAGTTGACATTTTTAAAGTCTTAACGTCAATTACAATATTTTTATTATATTAACATAATTTTACACAAAACTTTGTCTTACAATTGTGATTTTTTTTGATATTAAAATCAAGACACTGGTTCAAAGTACAAATGACATTGCCGTGGCATATTCCCCTAGAGGCGCTTCCTGGTCTTAAGGATAGAAATGCTCCACTTGAGCCTTCGCTAATGAAACATTATTGTAAATTGAAGATACACGATAATCCTTGCGAAGAGCTTCAAACAGGTTTAATGTGTGAAATTGGTACGAATAATCGTGAGCCTGCGACAATACAGAGATTAATTGCTTCAGGTATGACAGTTGCACGTCTTAATTTACGAGATTTAGAACCAGATGCTTGTGCACAATTGATTCAAAGTGTCAGGCAAGCAGTGTATAATTACAGCGCAGAATTGGAATATGTTTATCCATTGGCACTTATAGTTGACGTCAGAGGCCCTGATATTGTAACAGGAGATTTAAAAGGTGGGCGTTTAACCACAATAGAGTTGATTCAAGATGAAATTGTGAGGTTAACTACGGATACTAGTTGGCGCGAAAGTGGCACAGCAGACTGTCTTTATGTTGGTTACGATCACCTTACTGATTTACAATCCGGGGACTTGATACATATAGAAGGTTTGACGGGTAAAGTAAAATTAGTAATAACAGATGTGGGAGATGATTCAGTGGATTGTAAGATTGCAGTTGGGGGCATTCTAGGGGCCAAAATGCCCGTAACAATATCGAAGGTTCCTCGGGAAAAGAATAACTTGAATAAAAAAGGTCGGGACAGTATTGAATCTATTTCGTGTAGTGATTCCTCTCACCAGATTTTTGAACATATGGAAGAACAAATTTCATGGGCAGTATCTTCAGACATCGACGCAGTATTAGTTCCCAATGCTCAAAATGTTGAGGATATACAAAATGTAAGAAATATTCTTTCTGAAAAAGGAAAGCATGTTCTCGTGTTTGCTTGCATTGATTCAGTTTTAGGTCTTGATAACATAGATAGTTTATTATTGGAATCCGACGGAATTTATATCGATAGATACATTTTGAGTACAGATTTACCAGTGGAAAAAATATTCATAGCTCAAAAAATTATTCTAGCTAAATGCAACGAAGTTGGAAAACCTTGTATTTGTAAGGCTGTTATTAATGAACAAATTCCTACATTATGCGTAACAGATATTGCAAATTTAATATTAGATGGTGCAGATGTATTATCTTTAGAATTACATTATGATTCACCTTTGAAGAAATTTGCTCCAGCTTTTGACGCAGTGCGCATGGCTGAACATTGTTTAGGCGCGGCTGCAGTAGTTTGCAGACACGCTGAGCGTATAATATGGAATGCACATACGTATGGCAACATTGAATTAATGAAAAGTCCCTTAGAAGAACCATCAAAATCTGTCTGTGTTACTGCTGTCGAATTAGCTATGCGGTCGCGAGCCGTAGTTATAATTTGCTTGACTAATTCTGGACGGACAGCTAAAATACTTTCACACGCTAAACCGTCATGTCCAATTGTAGCAGTAACAAGAGCTTGCCACACTGCAAGACAACTGCGATTTTGGAGAGGTGTTCGAGCTATGCATTATTTTGAAGTGGCTCGTGGTAATTGGATGGCAGAAGTAGATGCTAGAGTCCATGCTGCTTTAGACTATTGCAAAGCAAAGCGTATTTTGCGTGCTGGAGATGCTTATGTTATTGTCACAGGTTCACGCCGGGGTGCTGGTTACTGTGATTCCGTTAGATTACTGTATGCAAGTGCTCGAGATACGGTATTTGTTGATTAGTTGCAATTAATAGTTCTAAATTTAAATAAATAATACATTATCAAAATAATGGAAAATTTAATTCATATATAATATTTTCCTTTTTTTTTTCGTTAAAAAAGTAAAATAAATATCAAGGTGGGTACAGATCACATAATTTTGGAGACAATGTAATTCTCTTATTACTGCAAAAGTAGTATTGGATGCAGTAGCATATATCTCCGACCCTGTGCTTTGGAAATCCCGAAACTTGTGCCTAAAAAAATATAAAGCAAAATAAACATGCAATGCATTCAGGACTTGCCATACATCTAAATATTCTATATTCATCAAAATATATGAGTAAAAATCTAAAAGTATTTAAATGAGAAAACTAAATCTATATGCAGTCTTAAAGTGATAAAATATGTGATATTTATAATTTGAACGATTTCACTGTTATTAAACTTTTATTTTATTATCTCGATAGTTACATGGAAGTAATCATCATAAAAGGTACAAACGGACACCAGCTTGAATTCCTTCGCGCGAGTTTTAGAAATGTTTTTATGTTTATTTCACTTGGCTCTAGAATTCATAACTTAGTTTAACACTAGTATTTCTACATTCAAGAATAGTACATTAATGATATGTAGTATAGCAACTTTAAATCTATAATTCTTATATAACTTTACAATATATATATATAGTATTTTAGATAATTTTACCGGAGTTTACACCATACATATATCCTATTATATTATAAAGTAGTAGTAGTAGTAACAGTAGTGTCTTCATATTCTGTGAATATAGCACTTACATATTCTGTGGTATTAAGCTGAAAATTTAAGTTATCGGAAGAAACTTTTGAAAATATAAAATGTAAATAGAGATAAGATTTCGTTTGGCAACAAAAATAAAGCAAAGTTGACTTGTAATAATATTGGGTGGCAAATATGAGTTTGGAATTAGTTATAAGGGAAATATGTAAGAATTTAGTGTCTAACCGGGCCAATGAAAGGAAAAAAGCAGCAGAATCTCTAAAAAAGTATTTAGAAACCGGCATAGCAGTACCTTCGTTATTATCACAGAATACGTTAAATAAGACAGGATATAACTGGAATCATGTTTTTGATGATATACATGGCTATATTATTAAGGTAATTATTGCTTAACTAATAATGTCCACTCCATTCATAGTATTAAACGGTAGCTGTTTGATCCAGGTCCTGTCGCAGTCAGTATTGGCGAAATTAGGGAAAGATGTTGTAAATAAGTCCTTAGTAGTATACTGCACCGCACCATAAGATATCATAATGGATATTAAAAGTATTTTTGAACACTTATTTTTGGTTCCATTATTCATTATTTAGATATTTTGAATAGGTATTTTATTCATTTATTGTAAGCCCCCTGTTTCCTTTTCCAAAATATCAGTAAACATTTTAGTATTAGTAATTTACAGACCTTAGTGGTCACTTACCATCTGAAGGTTCGTCTGCTTATGTACATGGCTGACAGCAGTTCCTTAGTAATAAAATCAATCAAAAATAGAACCCAAATTTTGTGTTAAATAATATAAACTTGCTAAGAGTATCAGCTACTGCTACAAATTTTACTCTCCCTTTAACCCTTAATTCCAGTTTGCTGGACAAACTTGATTTCTGAGATGTTACATTTTTGGGGCTGTGTTTGGTCTGTATCTTGCATCTGGTGGTAGAGTTTGTTTAATTTATGTAAATTGGCCACAAAAAATGACCACAAAACATCTGAGTATCTATGTGATGGTAAGTGGCTACTGCTACTAAAGGTCACCATCAACACGAAAGGATTTACCAAGGCCTTGTCAGTTAAAAAAATAAGGTATTCAAACAATACAAGAAAAACCTTTTATGATACAAGTTTCCTCTGAAACACATGCAGTATTAAATATATATTTTAATGTGTAGAGTAATAATATTTTTTCAAGTAAAGCTTCAATATTGACAGGGTAACAAATATTTTCTTGTAACATTTTAGAACTGTATTAATATATCAGAACAGCTATGAAGTTAAAGTAAATTTAATGTCAATTTTAAAGGTAAAGTTGATAAAATAGTTGAAATTTAATATTAACAAATCTAAATATGTTGTTAACATGTTTATAAGTGTATCTACCGTACTGTAATATATAGTGTTGTGCTATAATTGAGTCTGCATACTTGGTGCATAGACATATATAGTACTTAAATATATTATAGGTATTACAGTTACATGGATCAATGTATAGTTTGCACCATCAAAATATACTAATCCATAAGCAAATTTTATTAATATACCTAAGAAAACCTTTTAGTAAATGGGAGTGTTATAAAATCTTTGATTTTTTATCTCTCTTCTTAAAATAATATATTTCTGGAAATGTTCCATATAAATAAAAATTTAATACAAGCATTAAAAATACTATTTGTTGGACACTCTATATGTACACTTTAAATTTATTACATTATAATTAAATGTCCCCTGGACATTGAACATTTTTTTTACTTGCTTATTTTTATTTTTTTTACCTTTCCTACTAAATATTTACAATTTTAAATGAAACTATGCATTTTTAAAGTAAACATTATTATTATGAGAGATATTTTATAATTTTGCATCAAAATCACTGAACATTTGATAGGTGAATGGTTCAGATTTTATTCCCATCTCTAAGGTCTACCAATCTTAAAGAATATAAATAGATACATTTACGAGAAGGTTCATATTCTACATTCCCTTAGAATTCCCACAGTAATGAACATCGGAAGAGTGTGAAATTTTATTATAGCAAGTTTTCTTCAGTTTTGAGGATGATGAATAAGCTGATAATATTTTTTTTACAGGAAACTGAGAAATATGAGACATCAAAAACTTTTCAAACAGTCACCGTTCCTCTATGCACAAGCCTTTTACAACTCTGTGTGAAGAATGCCAATAATGGTAATTAACCATACTAATAATGAAATATACTAAGTGACACAATTAATACTTGTAAAAAAAAATAAAAGGCTTAAGCTTGCTGTACTAGCAAATTTTATTTAGGAACTTTTTTTCATTTCAGGTCGGGCCTATATAAAATGTGAAAAACTTACTGATGCCTGTTTGCACATCTTAGTTGATGGTCGACTAGCTAATGCTATTGGAGATGCATATCTAAGTCTATTGTATAAATATATTTTGCCTCATGACAACTATTTGATTTTTATTTCACCAACCACATGGGAAGGTAAGTGTCAATTGTTTTTCGGAGTTTATTATTTATAATTACTTGAAGTTGAATATTGTATTCAAGAATATTTTTTTAACCTCCTTGTAAAGTAAGGTGAGGTAGTCTTCTAATTTTTTTAGTTTAAATTGTTATATAGTTTAAGGTATATTCCAGAATAGGATATATAAGCGACCCAATAGTTAGTGGTCATGATTACCTACAGACTTCAGTAATACATAATGAATACCAATATGTTTCTGGTCCAACTAAGGAGGAAGACTTAAGACTGAAGGCATAAGGCTCAGAATCTATCAGAAACATACCAGGGTAGTGAGAGCAAAAAATCAAGCTTATTTTTTAAGCCTCGTGGTCCTTGTGTGAGAATTACTTAATTTTTTAGCTTCGGATTATGACGTAATCTATTGGTGGATTTTTTTTCTCACACTCTGTTCTCCTTCTTTGGGATAGTAGAATCTCAGAGTAATACCCTAAAAACATTTGTAATTTTTATTTATGTTTGTCCATGCCACTTGCGATAAAGGGAAACATGTGCACAAGTGTAAGTTGTTTTTTACTTTGTATGTTTTACTCCTTACTTTCATTTTAGATTTGCTGGATGTCTGCGTGTCTGCATGTTTGTCCAAAACATCTATGTTAGACAGTGTGATGAAGTTAAAACTTGTTTGGCTTGTTATAAAAAATGCGACGAGTTATTGTCAATTTGTAATTCCATTACGATCTTGCTTATGCAAATTAAAAGAATATTTTGTAAAATGTGGTAATAATAAAAAAATACACGAATTAGAAATTATAATTTTAATCCTTGAAACGGTAAGTGGCTTCAGAAATTGAAGTTTTAAGTGTTAATAAGAATATCAATTTGTTATTTGTTAGTAGGAGGACCAAGGACATTAGGGCTGTTAGTAAATATTAGTAATCGTGCAGTTAGTTACCGTGATAAATTTGACTCCCATTCGAAGTTGGTCACTGATTTAATGTAACCTTTGAAGTCAGATATATAAGTGTAACCGGTAACCAATAATCCTCCACATTGGTCCACAACTGCTCATAAGACAATTAATACATGGTAGAAATAGGTCAGGCTGTGGTATCATCCCGAGCGAACTGTATATGGATTCTCTCCGTAAATAATATACCGTACCTATACCGAATATAAAATGACCTATTTCTTATAGTTGTATTTACAGGGAATGTACTATAATACAATAAGATTTGTATTAATCTTTTAGTTTTAGTTGACAACCTCATATTGTAGTCACTCTTATTTAAAGCGTGCAGAATGCATACTTGCATTTAGAATGACGTCACTGGTATCTTGAAGCACGGAGCTGACGCCCGCGCAAATGCGAATTTCGGAAGTGCGCGTTTACTTGTACAATATAGAATTTTTTTTTTATAGCGCGTTATCATAGAGCTCGTATTGTTCTAAAAAAAGGAGATTATTGCATATATCTATATACCCTGGTACACATTTGGCATTTTCTTTTTTAAATCTGCCTTATTATAGAATACTGTATTACAAAACAGACCTAAAACACTCAATTTTAAACTAAAATAGTGACTTAATTTTTTTTTCTATTGTAGTTAGTACATTAAGTACACAGTCATTAAGTTAGAACTATTTCCGTTTGTGCATGCCATTATATTGAGTGTATTAGTTTTTATAGTATATTCAATGTAATTGCTTTTTCAGCTGTCTACTGAATGCCGGTTAACTATATGCGAATTTATAGAAGGCGTGTTACCATCAATATTTAAATCCTATGATCAAAATCTTGATCAAAAGACAAAGGTATGTATATTCAGTAGATAGAGGCAATTTTAACTGTAGGATATTCTGATTAACCCTTCCTTCGATTACACGTAGACGTGAGCTATCATATATTTTAGAGATGCATTTATTCACGCAATCAATAAAATAATTTCGTGATAAATTAATTGAAATTTGGTCTATCTTACATTATATTAACTTTTATCGTCAGAATATTGAAGAAATTTTCACTGAAAATGTTTAATTATTTCAGTATGCCCTTTTTAAACTGCTGGAAGTAACAATGATGCTGCACCATCCAGAAGGGAGGATGCAAGGCACTGCAGGAAGCTTGGCTCACAATTGGGATGTTTGGAATAAGCACCTTGACAGCATTGTGGAGATTGTCTGTTCAGAAGTTGCATTTAAGCAGAAACAGATGGACCATACAAATCGACAATGTCAACAATTTTCTTATGTGGCTGCTGCCGTGTTGCATCAGGTTCATTAAACTAATCTATCTTTAATAGGACGTAGTTATGCAAAATGGATCTAACCACCACATTTATACCACAAATGGCATCTTCACATCAACTTTGGTATATGCAAAGAATTATCAGGCTGCTTGGTACGTTTTTTCTAATGAAATTTTAAAACAAGCTATAGTCTCGTTATTATAATGTAACAATTTTACTAAAAGGCTTACTTTTCTCAAAAGCTAGTTTTTGTGGTAGGATCTATTTTGCATAATACGTCCAATTTTAATTAGTTCACAATAATGAATTACTTAACTACATCTCACGCAATCCGAATGAATCTATTCCAGTTTGAATAAGGATGACTTATCGTCGTTCTGAGTTGCATGGTAGGCCGTGGTTCCTAGTTGCCTTAGCTAAATATCGACCATTTTGTAACACTTTAGTACCAGGGATAGCATGTACCGACTTGTTTATAATTACTACTAATTTATTATATATAACGATTCCTGTGACTTATATTCTCGGTCGGGCGGGTTCTATATGACGGATGTTGAAAATAATATTCCGTGCGTGCAGATAAGACGTATATTCACAAATAAGTAACGATCACGTCGATT
>DWPA01001368.1:0-18920 GCA_018251375.1 Calpodes ethlius | reverse complement strand
ATTAAACTCATCTATCGACGTGTTATTATCCTACCTAAAATTTTATCCAATGTACTATAACGAGACTGAATTAACATATAAAAATATATTTGTTTACGGAACCTACACTCCTTTTATGACAACTTTTATATTGATCAAGTGCATTGCGATCTGTATCACATGCAAATACTATTTGGATTTAGTTTATGGTGAATATGATGACCATGTGTATCGAATAATATGTAATTATAGTTATTTTAACATCTTTACTGAACAATAATAACTGATGTTTATGCTCTAATACACATGAACTTGGAATTATGTATATTTCTGGTTTCAGTATTTTATATTCTGCGACTAAGATTTAGTTTAATTTTATGATCTTAGCAAGATCTAACTGTATTAGGTCTGCCACGAGTCGAAATTAAATTCATATTAGTAAGTAATAAGTATATTGCTTCTATATAATTTTCTAATGTGTTTAATTATGGACGCGAAAATACGGTAAAAGAATTTCCTCAGAATGCAGTAGGTATTAAGTGAACATACAGGTACAGTCAACCAATTTTATTAACATTAATCACGGTTAGATAGGTATTCGGTAAGGAGTCAATATCATGCGTTGTGGGGTCGTTCCATCAGTCACGTGGTTCACTAAGGCCGTTGGCTCTTGCCTTTTCTAGTCGACACGAGGTTTCTTACCGATTGTGCAGCGCGGTGGAAACGCGCGATCACGAGTTCGTTTCACATGGTGTCTCTTAGAAACTGACCCATATTCGCGTTAACTCGAGCCGAGCGAGTTTTTGCTCGAGCGAGAGTCATTGCCCCGCGTTTTTCTCCAGCCGTCTGTCGGTAGAGGTTAAGGAAAACGTGTATACAAATACACTTCACTGTTCTAAACCTCTATTTACAATCGATACTAATGTTTGTTTATTTAAACTTTTGCCAGTAAAATCGGAGGAACGGCATAACGATGACGGTATCGGTAGCGCGTCGTAATACAGAGGAAGATCTTGTAGTCTCTACAACTCATGTGGTATCGTCCATGTTTCTATCATAAAATATGTATATGGGCCTGCCTTTAATATCTTCATGTAAAGATTTGATCATGAGAATAAATTTCCCTGTATAATGTTTTTAATAGTCATTACAATAGAAACATTTAAGATTTCACGGTTGAAGTTAGTCTTAACTCTTGTTTCAACTCTCTGTATTAAAAATACATATTTAATGCGTCCAATTACAAACGCGGTTAAGAGGAGAACATCGTTTTTCCTATGACAGACCGACACACCGACTCTCACCGTTAACAGCAGCTAGTGTACGTCCCCACACACACATTACTGTAACCCCATATTACAGTAAGTATGGGTAATTTTGTGTACATTGAAATCGTACGTGGAAAATGCTTTCCATTTCTACGGAGGTTTCGTCCATCAAAAGGAAAGTCAAGATGTCCGGCGGGTGGTGAGTGTGGTGACGGCCGGTGGTGGGCTGCCGGGCTGGCGGGTGAACGACCCACCCCGGGCGACCGCGACACCATGAAAGTGAAACCCAATCTCTCATTAGAATGTATATGCGGGATAACGTTGCGAGAATCGTACCTATACATTACAAACTAATTGATTGGAAAGATATTTCAATCATAACTTTTTCTTACATAACATTAGCGTGTACGAACGGAGTGAAACGGGATTTATATGTATATATTAAGATGTCGTATAACTCATTAGAATGTTTACACGATTAGTATTTTGAATTATACATATATACATATTGTAAGTCGTTGTATAATAGTTGTAACAGAGTAGTCGATAATAGTATTTTACAGTAAGTATTGCAAAAAATTAAAACAGATTATATACTTAAAGCTACTCTACAATAAAACGGGATAAACAATTATGTAAGGAATTTGTTTTAGAAGCGAAGTGACGCTGGGTTAAACCCATGTTGACGTGTTCAATCGGTTACAGGTGTGACTGTCCGTAACTTCATAGAGGCACCTTGTCCGGCGGTGCTTTATTATCTTTAGATAGCTCTTGGTAAACTTAACCGTAGACTATTGGATGACCTTAAAGATAGTTGTACAACTTTGGGATCGGCCTGTTTTTCCCTACGCCTAGGTCGGCCTAGGACGCTTGAGATATTGCAGCAGGCATTGTTGAATGAGGCCATAGCTGCTTTGTGATAGCCAGTCCTAAGGACCGAGTTGCATTCAGTATATTAGTAAGAACTTCACGTAGTTCCAATTTAGTTTCGTAACTCATCTGAGCAGAATTCCAATAACGACCGAGTGCGAGTCTTACGCCAGACTCAAAGATTTACACGTATCACCTTTAAAAGCACTCGCAAGCATTCATGGTTGATATATAAATCAGACATTATTTATAAATCGTGAACTTCGAAGCTATTAACTCCGCTTGAGCTCCAGCTACTAAATAACTGCGATGTTATTTGTTACCAAAACGGAATAATGGCAAAACTGTTGGCATTTACAGTCGTGAGCCGCGTCGTTAGTCGCCGCGCCGCGGGTCGGTATTGTATTTACATTCAAATTCATTTCGAGTACGGGAGCACGACTTCACAACAATTCACACACTAAATAGTGAGAATAAATGTTAATGTGCTTAAAGGTCAACATTCATAAGTATTTATAAGTAAAATATCTAATTATTGAATAGAATTTTTTTTGATTACTATTCTTAAAACTTAATTTATTTCGTCTAAAAAAAGATCTACTCAATATCATCTATAAAAAAGCCCTTTGGAAGCCTCATTGGAAAGCTTTTTTGTTTCAGCTATTCAATCGATCTATTATTTTTTTGTAAGTAGTCAAACCCTTGGATGTGGTAGTACCATACTGAAGTATTGCAACATCGAGAGCACAGCGTAGTTTCCAGCGTGCTATTGCATCGGCGGCATTAGCTCCATATTGCGCAACACGTGATCAATTGTTTATGCGTCGTGCGAAACTCTCGTACGCGGCTGATGTTTATCTATTCATGTCACACGGCTACAGGCTGCAACACTCCAGGACTACATGGAATATTATGCAAGACCTTATAAATAGTATGCCTGTTGTGGAAAAGTGGAAATAAATCATCTTAATTAGTCAATACTATTCCTCATCGGCCACTGAGTAACGGACATGTTTTATACCTGTGCCAATTGTTGTAATTTTGTCCTACCCTGGTACCCGAGCATAATATAAGTATTGGTTAGATGTATATAACACTAGAACTTAGAAAACCTAACGAAGCCGACGCGACAGGTACAAGCAAAACCAATAGTCTTTTATTGACTGAGTGGACATTATGCTAAATTATTATTTAATGGGAATTAAAGAAAAAATATTGCTTTATTCATTTGTTTTGATTCACGGATTATCTTATATAAGTTTATTTCGCTTTTACTTGTATTAATTCGCGTTTTGAAATAGTTTTTGTATACAAAAACAAATATGCACCATTAACTTGATCGATAATTATTATCTTCGTAATATCTCCAACTTGTAAGTACGTACTATCCGAAAGCCTATACTTTACTAGGCTTTCAGTCATCGTCTCTTTATACTCGTTTTTTCTTCGCGCAGTTCATTTGGTTTTCGCCGTAGGTACCAGTGTTTTTATTGCACGTAGCCCCTTAAGCTATGTGACCATGAGAAAAAAGACCAGAGAGAGACCAAGAGACATTACGTATTTTCCCCTGACATAGGGTTCGGGAAAACTTCAGAAGAAAGCTTATATCACAGTTTGTATGTTCGTGGTAGAAACGAGCGTGAAAATCGAAAAAAACACAGGATTTTATGGAACTTCATGATATGCCAAGTGGAATGAACAACTCTAACCTATGCTCAAGATTTGAGTTTTGTTATTTTTTTGGTAAATATATTTACGCCTTATTTAAAAATTCAACAAAGCGACTTAATTCTAAGGTAATAATTTTCGGATGAAAATAGTATATAACAAAATTCTTAAAGAAATGTATACTATGTTACTGTCTCTGATCTACGAATTTTCGCCACTTTAAATATAATAACTTTCATTGCACTGTTAGTTAAAAATAGGTGTAACAATTTTGTTATGTTTGTGCCATAATCGCTGTAAAAAATCAAAGAATAAATCAAAATGTAAACCTTTGCATAGAGACCTGATAGTTTACATAGACACCTCGTTAAAACTAACACGCGCTTAAACTTTCTGCGAGCACCTGTTGACTTTGTCTAAATAAATATCCTTTCAAGTCGTTGTCTACAATATTAGCGATGACCTATTCGTTCTTGACCTGCGCTAAGATGCAGCAAGGTTATGCCCACACAGGCCACGCAGCTTGAAACACGTCAGATGATATTGTATATGGCGTGCGGCTTTATCATGTCAAGATTGCTTCCAAAAACGGAAGTCGGCCATCGACTGGCCGCAGCGCGTTATGTAAGCGAGGAAACCGAATCGAATCGAAATAAGAAAGCAACGCATTCCGATATAATTACAAAATCGGAATCGATGGACGTGTTTGGGCGCGAACAGTGAAAGCAGTTACGTCATGTTACGCTGATTGGGCGCAGGCGCAGGCGCGTGCTGCGCGCGGAAATTGCCGAAGATGACCGAAGCGATCGCCGACCGCTACACCGAACTGTACGAGTAGAATTCACTCGCCTCGATGCGAATTGCAATCAATAACACGATAGTATCCTACAACAGACATTTAATTCTAAAATCGTTGTCAATACCTTATAATAATTTCGATGTCACTATGACATACGTATGTAATGTAAATAAATAGTTCACACCAGAGTTATGACTTGTAATTTTACAGCAATCGCTCATACTCCCGATCCGGGGCATCGAGTGGCTCTCCAGCTTGCAGCCCATGGTCACCAACGACTATCGCTATTATTGTACCTGCTAGCCGTTTTGTTACGTGCATGTGCAATGATCGTGGAGCGCAGTTGCGTGGACAATAATTATTTACAGATAAGACATGACTGGATAAACAAGATTTGCCCTGGGTTGTCGTTTGCGGAACTTTGTAGTACGCGCACAGCTGCTTTATTGGTAAGTTGCCTATGTAATAAGTTGTAAAACAACAGTTCCTTCAATTTCCCACGCTTATAAGTACGACGTGAGATTTGTCGATAATTGGCGTTGCACTCGCCCATTTGATGTTCTCCCCGTATAGTCTCCCCGCCCGGGCGCCCGGGGCTAGGGGCCCGGCCCACGTCACTCGGTGTCGGTTATAATTGCTAATGATTGCTTTTCGCGACTCCACTGACTAATTGTACGCTATTAAATATGATGACTTCACGAACCGGCACGTACAATAATTATAATTATGATTTATATAAGCATACGTCTAGTTCTCTTTTCATTTTCACTTTCGCAGTTATGAGGCTGCGAATTAATGAGTAGCTGTTACGAGACTCGTGGGCTCCGCCAAGGTATTAAGTAAATAATATTTTTTTCGCTTAACAAACTTTATATAGAAATCAAAGATCCGTTACAATTGAATTAGAGGGTCGTCAGTTATGGTCGTGACTGTACTTACAAGTTACCGTTAAGTTTTGTAGAGACAATTTTTTTGGTCTATGCGTTGGCGTCGCCTTAGATTTAATTACTATATGGCGTCGATAATGCATTAACTATCTATATATAAACAGTTTTCCTTTATATATAAAAATATTCCATGATATTTTTCACATGACAAATATCAATAAATTTACGGACGGAGGGAGGAGACACCCGACTATACTTACGTTACTTCGCCGACGAATTTCTTAACCGGAGTATGGTCTTTGCCTCTAAAGACCTTTTCAACGATACCCCATACTAAGACATTGAAGAGAAAAGAAAATCAATCCTACATTGTCCGTGTGATAAATATGTACTTCTTTGTCATATCACAGCTTCCTAGTAGGTACTAAGAGTAAGTCTACACTATGCTGTGGACGTATGGACAGTTAAATAGATAGACATGATGAATTTATAAGGATTCAGTTTTGACAACAAATCCCAAAATGGAAGACGTACAAATACATAATGTCATGCAAGTAATTTTGTCCACAGCGAACCGGATCAGACAATAGAACGACCAGG
Organism: Calpodes ethlius; assembly: GCA_018251375.1. Classification (NCBI taxonomy): domain Eukaryota; kingdom Metazoa; phylum Arthropoda; class Insecta; order Lepidoptera; family Hesperiidae; genus Calpodes; species Calpodes ethlius. The sequence continues at coordinate 12,849 of DWPA01001368.1, read as the reverse complement.
TCGGGTGTTTCAAAATGTAGCTACTTGAAGATCTTCGTTATATTGGCTGGGCGGTGACGTTGTGGCTTTGAATAATGTATTACCCGTGGCTTAGCTTTCAAAATGCCTCTTATGACATGGTATTTCGGTTTGTCATTTAAATCACTTGTCAATAATAACATTATACTTAGTCGAGGTTTGGTAAATCATTTGAAGCTGAAGAGTCAGTCTTTTCTACTTTACTATCGTGGTATATAAAGATACCCAAAATTAAATGTAAGGCAGATAGAGAATGATGGGGATAACTGACGATATAAATGTATTGGAGTGATTTACGAGTAGCACCTTTGACAACCCATATGCGTAAAGAAATACGTAGCTATTGTAAAACCCATAAAACGAAGAACTTGTGATTGCGAAGTTATGTGAAGGTGATCGTAATAAATACATTTTTTTACTGAAATCATTTAAAGCACTATTTAATCGATACCAGTACAAAATGAAATAGCAAAATTTATATTTAGTTTTTATGTTAATATAATATTTAAATTTAATTTAGAGCGTTAAGAAAATTATATAATTAAACCTGTATATATTTAACCTACAACCCGTCACCCAAGCTAGGGGTTATAGTTTCGATTCCCACCAGGGTCAGACTATAAGAGAACATTTATTTGTTTTTATTATACCCAAGTTGCTCTGATGCGGTTCTTGGGAGGTAAAGCCCATCCCAGGCCGTAGAAATAAACCACAGTAACTCACATAAAAATGAGGTATGTTAGGGTTTACTTATTTATTATTGGGGAAAAGATAACCCGGCGTGGCGTGTAATCGTATATTTATTTACATGACTAGTGGCCTCATAACTGTGAAATAACACAATTATGAAAAGAAATAAGTATTAAAATGTAAAATTGTATGCATACATTTTTCAGTAGTTTATTTATTGAATATATTTTGGTCGGTTTAACAACTTAGGTATCTCAATCTGATATTGAGAGCCTGCAAAATAGTGGGTATGTGATCTTATTGTTAAATCGATGTCATGATGTACTAATAAATAAAGTTGATTGAATATTAGGTATCTGGGTAACAATAGGCACGGGTGTGATTTATGATTTCTCCACGCACCAGATGAGTTCAGGTGGCATTAAATTACACTGCATATGTATCAGCCAATGTGTTCTGAATGAGATATTATCTCATTATGACAGGTTGGGAACGACTTCATATCAAATTAGTTTTTACTTCTCACAATATTAGATACATTTTGATTTAAATATTCGTGGCAAGATTGAGTAGATTGGGTCTACTCCACTTCATCCATGGTGTACCGATTTGATAATGTTTTCTTATAACATTTGATTTGTTGAAAAGTTTATATTTATTGAAAAATAAGATTATACTTATAATGACAGCCGAAACCACCTACGCAATAACGATGCTTGACGTTCCACAGAGGTAGGTATGCGAATGGCTTCACTCAAACGTGACTCCGTAACAATAATGTTTCGACCTTCCGAATTGCCGCTGACCGATACGGCGTGACCCAAATACTGATGGTGTGTCACAGCCGTTATCGGCACTGCACGCTGCAGTGCGGGTACATACTCGCTGAAACGGTGCTGCTGTATTGTATAGGATTCTTAGGTTAAAACTATTAGCTGGTAGTCTGAAGGTCATCTTGAATGATCGATCGAGTTGAACAGCATCACGTGAAACCGTGAGTTACATAGTAAACCTATGGTGTTATTAATTGTCAAGGAATAGATTGTCAGTCGGGACCAGTGACTATAGTGAAGCTTGACATAAGATCAAAGAGCTAGATTTTCCAAAAAAACCGAATTTCTGTAATTCGTTCCATAGACCTCATCTACGGTAATTTGAAGGATTTTGCGTGCAATGCTTGAATCCTTTCATCTACTTCTAAATGTCTACACTTATCGGTTTATGTTCGAATTTGTATATCAGTCAGTATTTGAAGTTAAAGTTTGACTTTAGAAGTTTTTTTAGGACTTTAGGAATTTCCGTGCCTAAATATGAGTGGGTGACGCTAAAGATTTTTCCCAGACGAAATTAGAAGGTCTATTAAAACATCGCAAAATTGGCATAACTTAAAAAGATGTCATGAGTTTGTGCAGAGTAAAGTTAGTTACTGTACATTACGTAGTTTAATTACTTTATTCTCGGATTTTAGTTGATGGATCATCCGATCATCGAGCAGCCGTGGTGCAGAGTGGACGAAACAAAAGGATCAAACCTCAATACTATATACCATATTACTTTATATATAATTTAGATTAACATTAGGTATAACCAGATAAGTTATTGATATAAATAACACATCTACTGTCAGTTTCAATTGCGAAGGAAATCACCATGTATGGGAAATCCCTAACAATAGATTCATGGTCTAGTTCCCATGAGCAATATCACATCACTCCACTCAATAGTGTTACACAATGTGTTCGATGGTTTTTGCTAATCCTACTGTAATTTCCCAGTGCAATACCTGTACGGGTCTTTCACCTGTATCGCCGCGGAATAGAGTTCAAAGTGTGTACGCTCTGGCTTCTAGTTTCTCTGCATCGCAGTTTTTAGACACATGTTTGTAAGAAAGTTGAGAAATACTGGGCAACTTCGTGTGATCTATTGTTGATGATTGTGTATGATTGGAACTGGCAAATTGTGTATGCGTCAGATAGTTAAATATTTGTTGTCATATCGATTATTATAATTATTCTGAACTGACGGGTAAGTATTTTCAATTAATGTATTGGGTTGTTCTGAAAGTTCGTGCTGTTTTTTTGGGACAATTAAAATGTAGCTCATTCAAATATTGACGAAATTAAGGAATTGTTACCATTTTTTTTTTCAAGATGCGGCTGAAGCTATCTTTTTACAATATATACATACATTGTATATATGTCATATTTTAAGTAACCTAATAAAATTTTCATTAGAGTACTTCCCGTCTACTTGTATTTTAATTCTCGGTGTCCTTTCATTATTAACTTTAATTAATTATTAAGTTAAAACTATATACCTTCAATCCTTATTAACTTCTTTTTTATCTTTCCGAACTCTAAGCTATCGCCAAATTTATATATTAATTATCTTGTTTATACAGTACACTCTATCTTTCCTTCCTCTTCATTATATCTTTAACTCCTCAGCCGCTGGTAGCTTGGGAGCGATATTATTTGTTTATATTTATATTTTACGTTACTCTCAATGTTTGACTTTGGTCAGTACAATAAGGAGTATGATAATAATAATTATTATTTTGTCAAAGTTCTTAATGAGCTTTAATATCATTAAAATAAAAGAATGTGTTTTGTAAATATAATGAACGCTCAGTACACATCCCTGCACCAGGATAATCTGTGTTCAAGATGATGTGATGGTCACACATACACACATGAAACACCCTAAACACCCATTACATTGGAACTTAAATTATTTTTCTATTCTGTTGTCTGTGTTCTGTTGTCTGTTGTGTTTCTCTGAGAATCGAACCTGGGGTCAATCGTTCAGCAGCTCATAAATAACCTTTGGTAATATTTTAATAAATTGAATATCGTAAACAAAAGTCGGTTATAAGGTATAAAAGGTACTATGTTCGAGTTAATTACCTAATACTGACAAAAACTTCACGAAACATTTAATTTAGTTAGTTGTGACTCGTTGTATTGCACAATCAGACACTCACCGCCAATGTGTCCCGTCACGTAGAAAGTGAAAATCAGCGCAGGCGCATGCTCCGGTCTCACTTTCAACCAACCACTCTCACTATCCGGCTCTAGGGTGCTATCCGAAAATACTCAAAACTTATCCGGTCAAAAACAGTCCCACGCTCGAATATCGAATTGTAAAATTGGAAGTCACACTTCGCGGTTGGAGTCACTTGTCGTCACGTGTCACGTGGTGTGTCGATGCGTCGGAGGATCAGGTGCAACTGGCGTGGAAAGCGGCGGCAGCGGGCGCCCACCTCGGGTTGTGTAAGCTCGCTCATTCACCGCCGCTGGTGGTGGCCGCTGGTGGAGTGGCAGGGGACCGCGGCGGCGCAGAGAGCACCGCGGTTGACACAGATTTCCCTCATGTCAATAATTACTTATAATTGACATGTAATAACTGTGTTTTTCTTGTAATGTAATTTGTTGCGGCTTCGCTGTACAAGTGATCGATCGTGGCCGATCGCGCGTGTGGGTGGTGGATGTTTTGATTCCGTGCCCTCTGAGGCACGGCAATAGTAGTGGACGCCTTCAAGATGTTTTTGCTTACAGTAACAGTAACCAACATATTTTTGTCGGTATCGATTACCATATTTTATTGAAGCCGGTCAAACATGTACATTTAAAAATATATAAAAACAGAAGAAAGAAGCATACATAATTATAAAAATACGTAACATTCTGGCTGTCAAATAGACTCTGCTCAATGAATGGGACACAAAAATATAGTAAAAGTTGAAAAGGATTACCGAGACATCGTTCAATGCCGGCGCAGATCTGAATTTAGAGTGATTTGCTGAACAATTAATTACGTCGGTGAAAATCCAATAATCTCCAAGATTACGTTTCCGTTACGTAATAAGCCGGAAGTAGTTACTGTCTTTGTCCAGCAGTGGACCTTTAAAGGCTGATAGATAGAGAGTCATTGTCAAGGTCGAAGGGATTCTTACAGGAAAACAACTTTTAATGGTTCCGACGCAACTTCCGCAAGAGAGTGACGCGATAAACACTAAACCACAGTTTAGCCATAGTAGAGACCAGGGAATCGTTAATAGAATTAAAACACGGTACTTTATACCAATGCCATGCCATTATGTTCTGTGGTTGTAAGTGTCGTAACGTCACGTTGCGTCGGTGCAGTACGTCCGACGTCTGATAGCCAATCAGGTGACGTAACACCCAGGGGGCCGCGCACCGGAGAAAACCTGCCAGCCGGCCCGCACACGGCTCCGGAGTGTTGCTATTCATAACACTAAATGTATATTTTATTGTCAAGCAGTTTAGATCTACATTTAGATACGTTTGATATGTTGTCAACAAACCGCTCCGGTTTGCGGCGACTATTTTTGTATAACAACCAAATTGAAACTAAAACACGACACGACACCTGTTTTATAAATGCAAAAAATGTTGCACAGTTATTTTGTTATCATAATATCATTTATATTTATAACTTCTACGATATAGGTACACCTGAAATTCTACGAAGAAAACTTAATGATACGTTATAAGATGTAGGACAGCAAGTCATTTACTTAAGTCGGTAAGGTGTAAGGGTTCGTATATGATAGACTTTCTTGTGGTAGTGAGAGAAGAATAACTCTATAAAATGTATGTTTACAATACGTCACTTATTCATAGATGGGCGGTGATTGAGCCTTTTTAAGAAATTTAAATAATCAATTGCACCTTCGATGATGTCTGCAGACTGTATAAAAAATCACTATAAGATATAATTGAAGAAAAAGACAAAATCTCGCATTACCCGGTCATTTCCCGAAAGAGACCAGCGACATCATTAATTGGGCTCATATGACTTTTGCTCGGTTGTGTTCAGTCTGAGTGTGAATTGCCCAATAACTTTGTACGTGAGATGCGCTCCGAGCCTGCCACTCCACCCGGCACAGTATGCAGCGTGAGTTCATAACTGCAAGGACGTTCACTTTCTCCCAGTTTCGCTCCAAACTATGCATGCGATTGCGCTTTACACTCTAAATCGGTATGAATATCTGTTCGATGCTATTTGTTACCATTCAGTATCAGATATAATTAGAAAAAGCATCAGTAAACGACTGAAAACGTGAATTAATAGTTTTATTTTTTAGGTTATCTTTTTGTTTGTTTGAATCTCATTCTATGAACAAAATATTTCTAAAATATACAAAGGTATTTTAGTTTTTCAAGAATGTGCAGATAAGGCCACAAAGGTCACCTATCCTCCAGTTCAAGAGTCATCCTGCAAGTTTCTATTTAATGTTCATGATCTGTTTCCGTTGTAGTGTTGGAGGCAACGCGACGGTGAAGCCGTGTATGCTACTAATCGAGAAGAACTATAAGCAACACAGACTTAGACAGTGAAATGGTAGAAAAAATGGATTGGAATGGATAACTTAAAATAATATACATACTTAATCGAGAAGAACTATAAGCAACACAGACTTAGACAGTGAAATGGTAGAAAAAAATGGATTTAGTTACTTGATTTATTGAAGCTTCACAGGAAAATATAAAGATAATAAATTAAATAGAACAAAGGTGTAATTTAGTGTCAATCTAGGAAATATCTCCTACATTTCATTCTTATTGAAAATATGTAGGTAATAACTACGGCTTAACAGATCATGTACGGAAACAAAAATACCTGGAGCTTTCTAAATCTTCAATGTTTTAGCTTTACATAATGCTGTGTTATTGCCGCCGGCGGATTAATACTGTAGAACCGTCAAAGATACTTGACAATGACAATGCTGACCGTACCCATCGCTACCAGTATCTTCATGTACGCTATTCGGTTTCGAGACGTCAATATTAAAACTTGAACGTCTGAGATAATGTTCGTTTGACTTTCAGACAGTAAGCGCTATAATTTAAGACTAAGAATATAGCTAATCGTAGGAAATTTTTGAAACAGCATAATTATGTAGGTATGTAATTACCTAGAAGTACTTATAGAGCATAAGCTGTTCCTTGGTTACACGGTATCTTTAGGAAGGATTCTAGATTGATTAAGAAAATTGTATCATAAAAGTAGGTACAGATCGATGAAGTCAAGAAAAAATGTCATGGACGGCAAAGAATGATGGTATCGCAAGCTCGTTTGCTATTTTTATCTCATTATCGACGAAATGTAACGTCCTTTTATCTACATATTAATGATAAAAATTGGGATCAACTGTTAAAATATTCAACGATACCTGATGTTCTGCCTGTACGAGACTGAGGGCTTAATTTCCAGGACTATCCTAAGTTTAAAACCAACTTTAACTATGAAAGCTTCACCAATTTCATAGTACGGGACCTGAGTAGCGGAACCGTGAAATACACTTAATGTTCTCGGAGGCGAGCGTTGTTACACAACAGTGCGATGTGTAAATTAAATTTCTACGTTCTTTTACGAAAGTTATCGTGCCATTGGGGTCACATACCTCTGCTGGTTGTCTCAGCGGTAGTCCTTGCACCAAGTTGCTGGCCATGGTGCTTCATGAGGCACTGGTACTGATGGTTAAATGTTTCATTCAAATGATTTAGAGGTGAAATTATAAGTCTCTTGAATTGTATTCGTTACCAATTCTTTTTAAAATTTTGTTGAAATGGTTAAATGGCCACGTATTTCTACATTTTTTATGTTAGTAGATGACAAACAAACTGGCGAGCCACTTGTCTGAGTCTGAGTAACAGTTAAACATCAGCGATTCGTTGTTGTTTAAGAAAGAAAACTGAAAAAAGAATGAACTCGATTGCAAGACCTCAGCTGGAACATTGCGAGTCATTTGGCAGCTGACTCAAACAAGAGGCTAGTAGACAAACAGAAATATAGCAACACTAGTACTGGTCATAATGATAATGACGTCATACCATTACGTCACACTAGTTCGTCTATTGAAGAAGTCCTACCACAAAGCAGGGCCGGCTTCTCGCGCCTCTTACTATGGTCGAGTCTACCGACATGAGATTGGGGTCAATAATCTAGGCTACCTTAATACGGCTAATGTACCTCTTTTTTGGCTTTTTACGTTTACAGTATGCGAGCAGCAGAATATTAGGAAGTCACTATCTCTTCGGTAACATCTAGCCGGTGCTAAGATCTTAGAGATGAACTCCCGTAGGAGAAAACCATGGAACTCGAGCACAAAACGTTCCAAGTTTGATTTTAGAAGTAGTATTCTTAACTCAGTTGCCGGAGTAACGGTAAAAATATTTGCATAACATCTTAAACAATTCCCCGGTGTTAATGACACGTTTGTCAATTATGTTTGTGAAGGAGAAAGTGGTGTGATTTGCGATTTTTTTATTCGTAGACAAGTGAAACTAGCAGAAAATGTTAATACTTATTTCATTTAATTATGTAATACGTGAAGAAACAATGAACCGTGACCACTTTTATTTGTTTCCTTGGTTGCACAACCCTAGTAATAGTTCCGGAAGAAATTTTAGTGGTCAGTACTTTATTGCGAGTAGTTGGCGAACTGGTAAATAGTTTGAGGATTATCCAAATGACGTAGTGTAATCATCGATTTAAAGTACTTGGTTTAGTAAAGTATCAGTGGACGGTAATAGTCTACAAGGTAAGCTAGATCTCCTAGAAGATATTTATAATTAGCGATAGAATTGCTTTTGTATATAAAACGAGTTGTGCCCGCGACTTCCTCCGCGTGGAATTCAACAAAAAGTGTTTAAATTCATTTTGTTTTAGTGGCCTAAATTACTTCTTGTTACATCAGCTACCTGCCAATAAAAGTCCCGTCAAAATAGGTCAAGCCATTTCAGAGATTAGCCAGAACAAACAGACAGACAAAAATTGTAATAAATGTTATATTGGTGTATTTACCGTATGTATATTCATATGCATGCAGTAAGAAGCGTTATTTCAATATTACAAACGGACACGCCAATTTTATTTAAATGAACAGATTTTGTAAGTATCATGGCCTGTATCGGATATCGACATCACTTCATATTTTTATAACTTTGTATCATATGTATAATACGTGTAGCACGTCTCTCTCTCTGAGATCTCGCAACTTAGCCGAGCCGAGCCGTAGGTATTATTAAATCGTTGACATGTTACTAACGAGCTTCAATCAAGACGATTACCAATATAAGTTATGTCAAGTGCAATTACAGGAGAAAGGTTGCACAGTGCGTCTCTCCGGCCGCTGCGCATCCGTTATAACGCTCTAAAAGGTGATCTTCCTTTTGGAGATTTACCATAGCTATTAACCTATAAAATGGGGGTATACACGTGGTCATCGTATACGTAGTCGTCGCAAGGTTGTTGTAACTATTGAAAATAAGGACCCTTTTTTTACCCAGTTCAAAAAAGGTGGTCGCGGAGATATAAATTGATTTGACTTAATCAAACAGTATTGTACAGAGAACAGCTTCCACTTGGTGTTATATAAGTATGGTGATTTGATGAAGAGTTCAGTATTGGTTACTGGTGTCTTGGAGAAAATAATACTTATGTAAATTTCACGATCATTGAACCGTCTTTAAAGATATTTGGTATTGATAATTAAAGATCTTTGTTATTGATTAATATTTGAAAACCAATAAATCCTTGATCATCAGGATATGGTGGTATTTGGACATAAAGTAGGTTACTTGTAATTTCTTTCTTACTATGTACTTATATTTACATATGAAAAAATATGAACTTAACAAAAACACGAATTGACGCCAAAAATCATTTACTTAATAGTATGAAGTAATACATTAGGATCTACTATTGGTTTGAAATCTGTTCCAGCAACGACGTCGAAAGTAATAACAACTGCATGGACCATAAAACCAACTTTAGGTATTTAATTTATCATTTTAAGTTAATATTTCTGTTGTCGCTTCGGTTTTTTTTAAAGTTGTAAAACTAGACAATATGAATATAAAACAAGTTGTAGCAATTTACTACCACATGGACCACACTTTATTCGGATTAAAGCCTTATATCAAGTCGAGGCCGTCCGACATTTGTAATACACGATATATTTAAATAAAACACTAAACAAATCGAAATAATTTATTGATTAGCCGACACGCTCCAAAATCTAGCATAATCGTCGATCCTTTGGTGGAAGTCCACTAGGTCCGTGTAGCGCTGCGGTCCCGAGTGAGAGTGGCGTGGGGGACTCGGACGGTGGGCGAGCAGCCAGCTCAGCACCAATCGCAGGCTGTGGGGATCCTCGCAGTGCAGCTTGTAACAGTGTTTCCGAACGCGCCGGGACACGTCCTGAGACCTACTGAAAGTTAATGTGTTGGAAAATCAGAATTCTTAATGTTAAACCAATTAAAATGATTCAATCCACTGCTAGTTACAACGCCCAAACTGGTTGACAACGGAAGTTCTGGGTTGCCTTAGTGCATCGGTGGAAATATCGACGTACAGCATACATATCGTAAGTACCCGTATCCTAGTAATATGTACACAGTAAACAATGAGTTCTATGTTCGCACTTCTATCGTACTACAGTGAAGAAAGCATGTGTATTTTTTAACTGCGTTATAGAAATCATTTAATGTTTATTATAACTTTTTAGTTTATGTTTAGTGTTATGTGCAGTTCTATAAGTGTCATATTAACACTGTACAATATTAATGTACACGCACGTATTGTAACATGTTCTAGTGAGAACCATAAATAAATGTGTTAGGATTAAAATGATGTCTTTGGTATTAACGTTTAGTAAATATCGACGGCGGTAATTATGTACTTTGAGGTGGTCAATCTGTATGTTTCACGGCAATTTAGTTGAAAAACCAAAGGCCGAAAGAAAAGAGTCATACCGTGTGCAATGACTTTAAATTTACAGCAACATATCTGAGTGATGTTATCTTGTGTTCAGCCGAAGCGTAAAGGCCGGCTTTAATCGAAAGTTGTGCAAAAACACGATTAAAACGATATGTGAGGCCGATGCGGAACTACATTTAAAAAAATTCTTGATTCAAATTTAATTGAAACAGAATACGGTAGCGCTAGCTACAAGTCCGGAGCGATTAGCAGAGCGAAGTTGATAGTTAATAGTTATGTATGATGTAGTACAGTACGATAATATTGAAAATTTTGGAAGTTATTTTTGCTATTCTCTTACAAGTTACTTGTAAGAGAGGGCTAAGTGCGTGTTTTACGTGTGAGGTCCAAACAATAACAATCACTTAACGATTATACTTTTGGAAAAATATATTATATTTTTGTAGTGAACCTAATTATCAACTGAACGAGTTATCCACCTATTCCTAATTTGATCGGCGATAACGATTCATTAGTAAATTCAGTTGCTGTTTAAAGGCAAAATTTAAATTAATGTGAAAAAAGTATGATAATTTTACTGACTAATTCCAAACGAATTATAAAATTTATTGAATAAATGGGAAAAGAGGTAGAATGTATTTCATTAAATCATATTTTGCCACAATACGTAACTTACTAAGTTAATTATGACTTGTCCCGGCGATGGAAACTATGATAAAATTTGCGCATCTGAGAGTTCTGTTTAACGTTTTCAAAGGTAAAAGTCTGCGAATCCGTACTTGGCCAACGTGGTGGACAAATATATATATGCCATATAGATATATCGTATCTGTACCATAGGAGACCAGGCCCCGGCAGTGGTACAGGTACGGGTTATGATGGTAATGATGTGACCCACCGTAAGTAGTTTTCTTCGGCGTGTATCTCACAAAGCAGCCTCCGTCGACATCGCTCGCTGATGGCCGGCACGTCCGCCAGGTCTCCCCCGTCCGCGCGGCGCGACGGCCAGCCTCGCCCCCGACCGTGGCCCAGGCTGTTCACAACAATGGTTAATGTATTACCCATTTATTGCTATAAAATAGTGGACGACTCAATAGATTTAACAATATATTTTCATGTTTAATTTAGTGTAATATATCCGACACATTTCTTTTAAACTTCAAGGGAAAGCTAATTTCTACGAGTTATGTTTTAAGGTTCCGTATGTAAACGGAACGGGATGCAAGCTTCATAAATTGTTCTATTTCTTTTTCTGTTATCACGGAGACCACACCGACAAAACTTGAAAGAAGAGCTATCTTCAATGAACTATAAGAAAATTTTGGCCGAAAGATAGAGATATTGTATCATACTATGTAATACCACCATACATATAATATATATCAGCTTTTATGGTCGATATAGAAGTAGAAATTTGGCCAATTAGATTAGTTATATAAATTTTAATGACCGTCACTAACACGCAATTAGCGGAAGCAACAACGAGTGTGTCTAATAATAACTTAAGACGGATGTTTGTAGGCCCTAGTTTCTATGAATGACCATTTCTTGGAAATTATACAATATTTTTATGATAAACGCAAACAAACCCGAAACCGGTTCCACGCATCTCCAGTCATCACCTCCATATAAATGGAACTGTTTGCACGCGCAAAACTGATTAAGTACCCCGTCCGATGAATACCGAGCCGCGATAGACGAGTAACGGAAATATAATTAATTACAATGAAGTGCTGACCTCTGGTGATGAAATGTGAGGGACTGCCACGTATGTGTTATTACTGAATACGTGCGCGGAAGGTTGAACGTAGGTGTACGGGTATAACCGATTGTAAGATTGATGGATTCTGTTAAAGAAGATACGATGTCTAAGATAAGACCTGATTGCCGAATAGAAGTTGATGGGTTCAACGAATAAAATAACAACTTGTTTTTATTCTATTTTTAAACGATTTGATAAGACGATGACAATTTTGAGAAATTCATGATTAGTAATAGTATTTATCAATACTAATTAATATATAATATATTATCTTAATCGCTCAGGTCTCGATGCTGCACTATTTTGTACCACGCCATATTTAAATATTATAGCGGAAAGGCCCATTCTTAGTTACCCGTTTTGTCACTTGAAGGCGAGGGCGCAAGTGAGCGAACTGTCCATAAGTATTTGATAAATGGCTTCCACGGCTCGAGCCACATTTTGTAACATTTGCGCCGCTACCAAGTTTTTGGCAATATATATGTCTTTTCTTAATATCGCAGTAGATACGACAAGTGGCTCAGGTGCGTCCGCTTTCTCGCTTGTGCAACACGGACACGCGCCCTTCCGGCGGGTGGCGGGCGGCGGGCAGCGGGCGGGGCGGGGCGGTGCGTGCGCGTGTCTCGATG
>DWPA01001367.1:0-18926 GCA_018251375.1 Calpodes ethlius | reverse complement strand
TTTTGAAGACTCCCACATTATACTCAGGAGGGAACACCGACGCAGGCAAGCTATTCCATTCCTTCGCAGTACGCATATACCAGGCGTCCAGTAACAGTTTTAACTTTTTATAATAATTTCTCGCTCATCGCTATTCGTCATTGTTATAACAAATATTGTACGTAAAAACTAAAAAAGCCCAATATGTAATCAGTGATTATTTTTGAATAATCCTGTCCATCATAACCATATTTACAATAATCATGGTCAATTACATTGAACTAACAAGCATATTTATTTAAACTTACCAGTCATACATTATTATGATTGCATTTTGCCAACTTTGAATGAGCTTTCTAAGTTTCTCTACGAATTACTTAAGGTTTTTGAGTTCCGTGTGGAAAAACGTTATGGATAAATATATTGACGTATTCAAGCACGATTTCTTTGTGCTCTTATTTGTTTAATGTTTCATTGTAAATAAATTGAACTCACAGTACATTTTTTTTTTAAACGCTAACACACTCATACCCCTGCAGTACGATTCCCTGTGTCGCGTGTGGCACAGACAATACAAATAACACGTCACTAACCTGACCTGAGATTTTGTTTTTATCTGTCACATAAATAACTGCCACGGCCGGGAATCGAACCCAGGCCCCTCGCATCGCAGGCAGGGTCACTACCAACTAGGCTACGGCGCCGTCTTGTCTTCTTTGAGCCTAGTATCACGAGTGCAAGAGCAATTTTTAAACTAAGTATAAAGACTACTAACTAGTTATCTTTCTAACTAGGTATCTTTTTCTTAACGCATCGCCAGAACCAAGCCCCCAAGCGCCGGTGTATTGAAGCACATAAACCGTTGTTTTTTTAATTATAGGAAAAAATAACAATTAATTAATTCTGATCACGTTCGTTACATCGTTGAATTGTAAATTGCAGTTTCACTCTCCTATGAGCAGTTTGAAATCATATACTACGCGTACATTCAGGTACAGAAGTGCATGGGCACGCATAATATGCCGAGTACGTAAAAAATGTGTGAAAAAATTTACACGCTATGGCGGCGTTTTTGGCATATTCTAGTGATGTGCACGTTTGATTATTATCGTAATGAATACACTGAATGTTATATTAATTTCGTATTTTTAAATTATACATTTCATAATGTATCTATCTATGTCTTAGCCTTTGAAGGTCCTCTATTGGACATAGGCCTCAACTAATTTTCATTTAATAATATAAATTATAAATAAGCATACACAGCTGGTTGCAGAAAAGAACCTTAGGTTTTTAACAATACTTTAAGTACTAATGCTTCGTTATATGCACATTTTTTTTTACGTAAAATAAGTCAGTGCTTGACTACTATCCCACCTGATGGTAAGTGGCGATGTAGTCTGTGATGTTGTGCGCACTAACTTATAAAGAGCATATTATATTTAATTATAGGACGATATTTCATTGAATCATCAAATATAAGAATTTTTAATGACATTTTTGGTGCCACAATAGTTGCCTAAAGTTGATCTGTGCAAAGTTATTAAATAAACCTTTTTTTTATCGTAATGCCTCTATAATGAAACTTTAATAAACAGTTATGTACAACTAATTCAACCACTTCATCAACATGACTGTACTAGAATTACTTCATATTGAAAGTATAACTAATCAAGAATGACTTAATTGATCATCAAAGATAATAAGATTAGGCGTAGATTGTTGTCAGTAATAATGTATGTTGTGTGGTGGAGTAAAAATGATTAATAGTTGTGTATTTACATGTGGTAAACATCTCCGGGCTGGAGTTTATTGGATGAATGAACTACCTTTTATACGAGAGGATCAAAGTAAGTTAAATAAAAGGTTATATCTTTTAAATGTTTTTTAATTTAAACACTGGCCAAATAGATGATGTAAGTAAATTAAAAAAAAACTAATAGTAGAAACTTTTAAATTTGGAACGACTTACTTGTAGAGTAATTTTTAAGTGTCAGTTTCTATGTTATAAATATTTTTGTTATTGTATTTGGAAGTAGAATGTAGTTGCTAAAAATATATGCTGTAAGTAATACTATTTCGAAAATCAATGCTGTATATTTAAACCTGTTTGAGGGAAGTAAATTATCACTTGTTTCGGTAAAGGAAAAACATCGTGAGGAAACCTGCACATCTGAGAGTTATCCATAATGTTCTCGAAGGTGTGTGAAGTCTGCTAATCCGCACTTGGCCAGTATAGAGAGGAGACCCTAGCCCAACAGTGGAACAGTTAGGGATGTGATATGATGATGATGAAAAATTCAGTTAAGTCGTATTTATAGTGAATAGTCGATCAAATTGTATTCGAAACTTTCCAATTATACTTCCAAGATGACGTCACATCTAACTTAATATATATGTTTGAAGGTATGTATCTACATTTCAATCAAACTGCTGAATAAAGAGAGCGTGGAGGTTTAATGGCTCACTCTTGTATTGCGAATGTTGCTACGTTCCAAATTCCGTGAGTAATTAATTGTGACGTTGGGATTAGAAGATTTCGTGTAACATGTGCAATTTGAGATAGGTACAAAGAGTTTAACGAGTGAATTATTTGATTACGTAAAGTTTAAATCTAGTCTTGTCTTTACAAGACATATAAATATAATTCAATTTTTTTTTTTATTCCTTTTTTAAATTGGTTTGAGTTTTGGTAACAGCTTTATTCCAAATTATACAGTCCTAGCATTCTAATTTTATAGTAAAATTATCGATCAATTATTATCTGCTCTGTTCGCTAAGATGTCAATGTTACAATTTATCGAAACAAATAAAATTTGTCAATTTTCTTTATAATTACCGATAATGTACCACGTTCTTTTGTCACAAAAACACCTTTCTATATATGTGTGCGTGTGACAACCTTAACACACGATATTACCACATATGTACATATTTTTATGCTTCACTTAAGTCTTCATGATGTCAAGAAACTATCCGCCTAGACGTTATAAAACTGTGACGAGTACAATCAAATAGTTACCACAGGCTATTAATGGCTTATATCCAACCCACAAAAATAGTTTTTTTAGTTACATCACAGATGGCATCTTCACATAAATTTTGTTATATACAAAAAAAATCATACTGCATAAATACGTTTTATCTTAAGCAATATTTAAATGAAATTTAAAAACAAGCGATAGTCTAGTTATATTTATATGTCAATTAGCTGAACCCTGCGCGCGTTGCTGCGCCAACACTGCTACCACGCAAATATATGAAATTAATTGGAATGACAGTGGCGCCACCTGTCGAAAATTGGTCGTACCAACTTAGAAACTTCCGTAGCCTCATCCACAATAACTTTGCTAAAGATCATCACATGATTAAACGTATCGTTTACGAGTCTATAGAGGACATACAGACAAACATCGGTACTCTAATATATTATGTCAAATGTTATTTCATAACTTCATCACCGCTTATTGCATATAGGTGCGCTCTACTACACTACTATACTACAACCGCATATGGTCCGTGAACATGATACATGTCAACAGGGTCAAAAATTTACATTGAATGTTCTTTTCTAATATCTATATATCGCTCATTAAATACAAAAATTACACTTTTAAAAAAATATGCATTTGATCATGTGATGAACTTTAGCAAAGTTGTTGTATTTGAGCCCACGTAGGTTTCTAAGTTAGTACGACCAATTTTCGACAGGTGGCGCCATTGTCATTTCCTTATTTTAGTTGTTGACGTAGCAACGCATGCAGGGTTTAGCTAGTAGTATATACACGCTTCACATAAACATGCTAATTTGGTACACATGTGTATATATTTCAATACATTCACAACATATCTCTACTATTTGTGATTCACAATTAGACACGCTCGAAGCATCCCTCCCTTCCACTCGCGCGTCATGTATTCCATTGCTTTGAATATGCATGTTTGCTATAAAATTCATCAGTTTATTTATTATTTTTGGATGTCATTATTTTCAATATAGTAAGCTGATTTTATATGTTTCAGCATATTAAATGATTAGACGGCTAATCTCTATCTAATCTCTACTTGTCAGTATACGTTATTTAAGAAGGTCTGCATCATTAGTCAGTACGACGGCACTTCACTGACTTCTATTGTGGTTGCCCATGACTTCCAGGGCAGCAGGTTTCTTGACAATGATGAAGAAACTGATCAGTAATTTGAAAAGATCACGAAAGAGTCACGTGGATACTTCATCGATTTGTTTGATCATGTATGATTACTAAAATGATTTGACCAATATTTATTGATAAAGTTTTGACATACAATTTTATTGGCATGGTACAATGATATTTTTATTGGAAAATTTCACCACATTATGGCTAAGTGTTAAATGACCATAGGGTAATTCGCCAATTAAATTAAATTGGTCTGTTAACATTCGGTCGTATTTGTTTCGTTGTGAAATAGTATACGAATTAATTACGTTTAATAGTCAATATGTAACAGTTGAAATCGCGTTTTTGATTTTCTAACGTTGGTTTCCCGAACGTGGCGGCGTGAGTTCGAATCCTACATGCTCCTCTAAATAAAAAAATAGTTACGTGCGTATTACAACTTAATTATCACTTGCTTCGGTGAAGGAAAAATCGTGAGGAAACCTGCACACCTGAGAGTTCACCGTAGTATTCTCGAAGATGTGTGAAGTCTGCTAGTCTGTACTTGCAAGCGTGGTGGACTACCACGAGGAGACCCGAGCCCAGCAGTGGGACAATTATGGGTTGTAACGATGAATGATTATGATGAATGCTTTCACTCGATAAGGAAGCTTTAATGAAAAGCTTTGTTCAACTGTAAGTATTTTAAAATATTTTATAACTAGAATTGAATTATAAAGCTGTGTCGTTGAATGAAGATTTTGGTATCGTTAGCATAAGGAAGTCAGCTTCTATCGTATCGGTAGCACCCTGTATGTTATTTATTACCTTACGGGTGAATTGCATTTCCTACGTCTCCTTGCATAAGATAGTTTGCAGCGAAGCTGATCTGCTTGCAGAGTAACGTGAGAATCACGTATTACATGAGCTTAAATATTTAATGGCATTTACAAGGTAGAGGAAGTAAGGTGCACGGCGAGAGTAAGCGGCCTAAAGTCACATTTTGAAGTCAAAACGAATAAAAACTTTGAAGTTAAAACTAAGTCATGGCTAAATATTAGAAAATGATTGTGTTAAAAATAACTGAACAAAAACTTTACTTGTTAAAATTTTGTTTACTTGTTCACATTGTCCAACCATTGTAGAATTAACTTGATGATTTCTTACTTACGAATAATAAAAAAGATATTTTTTATTAACACATCTTACTAACGTGATTTTTTAACTAACTACACTTCCTACTACAGTCCTATTAGATGTTCGGCGGTAATAGGTGGCGGGGCATGGTGGCATTGCAAGCTCGTATGCTATTCTATCTCATTTTTTTGTACTGACTGATTATTCGGCAGAACCTATCTATATTGCAGTGCTATCATCTCCTGCCCATGGCAAACTTAGAATAGGTCTGTAAGAGGTACTATAGGTAGTTAGTGAGTCCTATTAGTACTAGGCATTAATAAAAATATCAGTTTGTTGTTATTCGCAGCCTAATGTTAACCTTCTCCTTCAGTTCAAAACCACGTTGACTACAATTGTAAAGTAAATATTATTTGGGCGTAAACATAACAAAAACTTCACACAATAAATCCTAGTGATCGCGTCATTATGATTAAAATATATCTAAGCTTAGAATTAATTACTCGGCACACATACATTGATGAAATACGTTAATTAGTTTTGTATACTTATATTTAAGATTCTAGCAACTAGTTGCATAAACGAACTTTAAATATTTAACAATTCTTTTAATTATAATGTGTTTATAGAATAATATTAAACCATATTTTAATCACAATACTTAAAATATCGCCTTAAGTTATTCTGCGCAACGTTTTATTGAATCATATAATTAGTTACATATTATTTACACTATTTATAAATATTATAATATATCTATACACCTGCATTAGACGACCATTAGAAGGTTCACTGCTGGTCATAGGCTTTCCCTAATTTACGCCAATCAGACCGTCTCTGAGCATGACGAATCCAGCCTATAATTATAATACAACTATTAGTTTCTGCAACTAATATAAAACCTAATTGGATTACATTTACACTAGATCGGTCTAACCCGACACCGCGATGTTAAGTTACCGTGACACAGTAAACATTCCAGTAACTTCTATGGTTTTGATGCCGATATTATCTAATAATGCAATTATGGAATCTCTTCAGTGGAACAGAGAAAGGCTTAAGTATTTGTCAGGCTTCCTAAAGTTTGCTACACCCGCATCGCAATTCCAGCGTTCGATTGAAACTGTTTGCTTCGGAACTAAGTTTTCGATTGGTGCTTTACTTTTCTTTGCCTTTTATGGAAGAAGTTACTTGTATATCTGTGCTTAGTTCTGGCCCATTAATTATATCGGAGATATTTAGGGATGTGAGAGAGTGTGCTGGTTATTTTTGAGTAGGGTTTCCCAGACTTTTAGGCAAGAGATCTCGTTACCAAAATGAACTGATATTTCAAACTTAGACAAATTACTTTTAAAATCCTATTTAGTTTTTTTCTGTTATCGAGTTTTTAGATACACAATTTTGTGTTAAAGTACTACAATGATAGTTCCAATTATTATAAGTTATTATTATAAGAAATTGGTACACGTAACACATCTTATACAGTTCCTTGAAAGTTTCAATTATGACCTTAAGTTAATTTATTAATAGGAGTCGGGTTTTAGGCGTTGTCAACCCTGAATATCAGTTTTCCTTTATTTCGACCCCTGGGCAACCGATATTGACCACTTTGGGAATTGCTGTACTACAAATAAATAAATAACGCTACACACTCATAGCCCCATATAAGGATGGATGGATGGACCAAACATGGATGCCAATGACAACACACAAGAACACACACACCCCGACCAATAACAGACTAAACTCGTACCCAAGAACTTTTATAAAACCAATTCGATATGATTACCAAAATCAATTCAATATGATAACTATTGCACTACAT
Organism: Calpodes ethlius; assembly: GCA_018251375.1. Classification (NCBI taxonomy): domain Eukaryota; kingdom Metazoa; phylum Arthropoda; class Insecta; order Lepidoptera; family Hesperiidae; genus Calpodes; species Calpodes ethlius. The sequence continues at coordinate 11,849 of DWPA01001367.1, read as the reverse complement.
GGGTCATCTATTACAAGAACTGTACTAAAAAGAAAATATTTTTAAGTTAAGCTAAGGCATATGTAATCTGTGATTTTGTGTACATACAGCTGTATTATATGGGATACTATTAAAATTTTCATCTATAATAACGAACCATGTGAGCCTCTAACGAAGAATATTAACAAAGAATGCTTTGTGTGTGAACGAAAATTTTGTTTAAGAGGACTTTACGTTATAAAGCCGGGGTAGCCGTGATACCCGTATATAACCAGACTACGGCCAGCTTTAACGAATCTCATATTACTTAAAAGGTTGCTGTTTATTACAGAGTATATTTTTAAATTATTGTTGAAAGTTAGAAGTTGTGACTTTCAATGTGATGTTGTTTATTGTACTAAAACAATTTTTTTCCTAATAGACTCTATAATATTATTAGCTGATGTTCACATATTCATTTGCATTTGATTGATATGTTGTAAGCTTATTAAAAATCCACCTCCTTTTATTTTAAAAGATACAGGTTAATACAGAATTGAGTCATTAGCGCTAATTAATCTTTAATTTAATGGCACAAAACTCAGACGCTATCAATACGAGATACTGGAAGAAGGAGTTTGTCGTCAATTCCAATAGAATTACCATTAAAAATAATAATTACGTATAATTATAATTGTGTAAAATCGAATTACTAGCGCCATCTCGTGGAAGACGATGATACTAAATTCTGATTAGTTAAGAGTCTCCAACATAGATGTCGCTACTGTGATAACCGTTAAGTAACACGCATTCAATTGTCCATGCAGCCCACTCTACTGTATTCAGTACTTTCGTTGCATAAAGAATCGCAGTATGAATATTCAAGCCTTAAAAATACATAGTTTATTGCAAGATATTAATGTAATAATAGTAATTTATGATTTTATTATTAAACGTGACTCACTTGGCTCCTTATTTTGAAATAATCATAAATGTTATTCAAGATACGTATAAATAACGCTCACACCTCTGTTTTAAGGTTTCTTTGTATCGCACGTGGAATCGAGACAAAGAAATCAGACATCTCAAACTCCCCACGATCCGATAATTTTATTTCTTTGTCGCATAGTTAGATATTTTTTTTGCCGGGAATTAAATCCCGGAAATCACGCTTTACAAGTTTCTATGTTTTATCTGTAACAAATCAATGAAAAGCTATAACATTAAAATATATAGTACTAGCTGTCTCGGCAGACATTATTTTGCAACATATATATTTTTATACGTACAGGGTATAAGGAGTTCTCTTGTAAGGAGACGAACTGAATATAGATTAACATTTTTATTGGTTATTCTTTTATTCAAACCAGAGACAAATCCAAACAAAAAACCTTGTAAGAACTTGTTCAGCCGTTTTTATTTATAAATAGTGTAACTAACGAGTTGTAATTCAGACATATTTACTATTTTTTCTGATATTATGTATGGGTATGTTTATAGTGACTTTTATTAATATTTATTACTTTACTTAGTTACTTTTTAACATCACCTACGTTGTCCAACTGCTCCAAGGACAGATAATGTTTTTAGTATTAAGACCATTTTTATGTTAATAAATTCATAAAGTTAATTAAAGAAATAAAACATACATGGGATGAAATTGTTGTCATCCTTCAAAGAAACGGTTAACATCTAAATTAATGAAATACCTCACCGATATCGAAGTCTCACATCAATTACATTAAGTTTAAATTGTTGATTATATTATCTGTTTAAATATTTTAATTGACCCTTTCAAAAATACTGGTCAAACGTACCATAATATACCTATAATTATTCTTCTTTTGAACTCGATTAATAGTCAAACGAAAACATTCCTTACATCAGAACAAATTGAAATATTCAAATCTGATTTTATAGGAAATTTTGCTACTGAAAGTCCTGACTTTGAGGTTGTGGTTTTGCCGCTTGAAGTAATTGTTGTTACCGAAGATTATTAATATATTAATCTCTATTAAATCGTTTATCTTGTATAACAATATTGAATAGGCTTTCATAAAAAATATTTTTTCTGTAGTTTACATTAATGGGTTAGTTACCAATAATAAAATAAACTTAGCTTGTCCATAAATATTGTAACTAGTTACATACTACAACTGAAGCCATCGCATTTGATCCCTTTTCTTAGACTATTTTCAAGACATTATTTCGACAATCTAAAAATACGTCAAAACTAAAAACAGGCATATCATTAAAACTCTTTTTTAACTTATTATTTCCAATTATTATAAAAATATAATTAAAGCCAAAAATAAAAAAGATAAATAAAATAATACATTTTCTAACAGTTGTAATACTACCAATCAGGAGTATTAACGAACCTTTAAAAATTTAATACTACTTTAAATCTTAATTCTTCATTATACTTATCGTTGCTTAGAGCAGCTTTACATGATATTTTAATGAACTTTTAAACATAACTAAATGACGTGTCAAATTGTACTTTAAATTGCATTTTTGGTTGCACATAATCGCTTTTAGGTCTTTTGTTTAACGTCATTAGATTAAAGATCTTTTAGGGCTAATTATTTCATTTTTAATGCCGCTTTAAAAACAGCTGCATTGCTTGATTTTCAATTGTTTTATACTTACATTCCATTTTATTGGTATGTTTATAAAATAATAATAATCACAACCCATAACTGTCCCACTGCTCCGCTAGGGTCTCCTCACACAATATAAGGGGTACAGGCCATAGTCCACCACGCTGGCCAACTGCGGATTGGTGGACTATATGGTATATTTACATGGTGTACATACATGGTTACATATCCGTAGCTTAACTTCCTCGGGCAAGGCAGAAAACCAGCCTAATACTGCCTGTATTTTGGCTATTATAATAAAAATATCAATAAACATTCGAATATATCCGCAAATTGTTCAATTTTTATAACTTACTTTTTTGTGACAATGAATGAGTTTGAATTGCCTACTGTCTATGCACATCTGTAAGACCTCGAATAGGGTTGTAGGCGGGACTGTAGTTAGTACCAACGTCCTTTTAGTATTAGGTGTTATTAAAAATATCAGTCTTATTATTTGTTAGTACAAGGACTGTGGACGTTAGGACTGTTAGTTTATGCAGTCATGTTAGCAAGTATTTGTTAAAGTAATCGCTAGAAATTTGTCCCAGTTGAAGATGTCATGCGATAGTTGCCTTTAGTTTAAACATAAACTATAAACATGTACCCTTTAGATAATATTACCATATTTTGGTACAAAAATACACGTATCTTTCTCAAACAAGTAACATGTTATTTCAACACGATATTACTGTGAATCGCATTGTAAAACTTGCAGTTACTTTCACATAAGAAACTGTTTTAATCCACATAAATGTAGATAATCTCGGACATTTATGACGACAATTTACGAAGCGAGTGTTAATTAATCCGAGCGATAACTGAACTGCCAGTTGAGAGATGAAAACATAACTAAAAAACAAAGTCGCCTCATTTCACATTCCTGTCGCATAAAATAAACTAGAAAGATTCGGCTGTGGGAATCTGCTCGGATGTACACTTGGGGACGAACGTATAGTGTATCTGTTCTTTTCTAACGATGGTTCTACATAACAGTTGAAATACTAAACTATAGTTGTGACGGCCCCGTAGCCCGGTTGGTGACCGTGCCTGCGAAGCGCGAGAGGCCCTGGGTTCGATTCCCGGCCGGGGCAGATATTTATGTGACAGATAAACGTTTTTTCCCGGGTCTTGGGTGTTAGTGACGTGTTATTGGTGTTGTCCTTGTCACCCGCCTCATAGGGAATAATATTGCGGGGGTATGAGTGTGTTAGCGTTTATGTTTATTTTTAAGTAATTAATAAGGTAATACCAATTATTTCATCCTTTGTCGTAAAAATTATGATTTTTTTGTGACAGTTTTTTAAAAATTGTTTAGATAAGGATATCTAACGAGATTAGTGAAAGTGTTATCGCGAAAGCATTTACATATTAATTACTTATTATTTGAAGTATATACAATTTCCTTATCATTATGTTATTTAAATACTTTTATGCCAATGATTGTAAGCTTTTCTTTAGCAAATTGCAAGCCGTTAAAAGCTGGAACGTAAAATCTGTTTAATATTTTGGTAGGGTAGCTGGAACGCCAATAGCGATGCGGGAAACAGAGAGCGTCTCGGCTCCTTCGGGGGTTTCAAATCGTTTGGAATTAACTTGAAGCTTGGAGGTTTTAGTTTTATTTACCTTTTGTATCAGACTGTAATGACTCCATTAGCATTCCGGAGGCTCTGCGAGCGAGTAAAGAGCCGACGTCGGCGTTTTAATACAATGGGAACTAAATTTAACAAAAAGGATTAACTTTCTATAGAAATTATCACTTTGTTTGATAAAATAGTCGATGTTGGTTTCAAAGTATACTTTTCGCACGGAATAGTCGATATGTGAATCTCAATCGGTCAGTGCTAGAGAGAAAAAGTTGCGAGGTGTCCTGAATGAATACATTATAACGTTTCTGCATCATGGACATCCTCATACGTTAATTAGGGCGATAACATGCACACAGTCAATAGCTTAGTGCGGTACCTAACGCGCTTATCGATACAATAATTAACGGGAAATAACATTTGTATTGAACTCAATTAAATTAGCCAGTCTTAAAAATTGAGGCGTTAATTAAGGTGCAATTGGGTGCAGCCGTCGAAAACTACTCATTTCTATTAATTAATTTAACCTAGTAACGGGAAGTTAATGATGTGATTAACATTAATTTATTATTGCGTTTTTGTGGAAGAAATGTTGTTTTGATATTTTTTTTGACTTGGATATTTCCAGTAATATAAAGACAAGAATTATTTATTGAACATATGTTGACACTGGAAATATTATGACTTCATCCATGAACTTCTCAATCCTTGATATTAGAAAGTGAAAAACACGGGGACACTGACGATCACTCTTGTTTCTCAATTTGTTCCTTTTATTGACCATACCCGGAAACTTATTGTCTACTATGAATAACATTACCTAACTATTCTTTATTATATAAAACCTCTTGTAGCTGTGGTAGCATAGTGCACAGATTCTTAAACTGATTTCGACCTTCTTCTTACAGATTCAATACTTTTTTAGAGGAAAATTATTACGAGACAAATATACTTATTAAAAAAAATTACTTCGTTATCCTGAAGGTCTTTAGCGTCTGGTAGGAGTGAACTAGTGGAAGAAATGACTTGAGTATAATTATGTTTATTTCAACATTGTAAAACTCCTTTTACTGTCTCACTGTCTTCAGGGTCTCCATCCGAGCCTAGCTCTTGGACGTAAGTTGTGATAATGATTTCGATGAGGATATTTATTAGCATTAGTGATTCGTTCTTTGTTTGCATACAATTTTTATCAAGTAAAATAACTCTATGACGTGAATAAGTACGTTGCTATATTGCAACTACAATTTAAAAATAAAGTTATACACAAAATAACGCATATAAAAATAGTAAATGCTTAAAGAAAGCGTAGGGGCTTTCTTTCTATTCGTGCTTAGTAAATTTTAAAAATAATCGGATGAAAGAATAATTTTATACAAACGAACTGTGCCAATTCGTGACCTACTTAGTTATTCGTCGTGTCATACAACCGCGACTAATCGCGCCAAATTTGTTTTGCAAAAACTAGTATGACAGTGTTCATAATGGATTCGATGATAGGATCGATGATTTCGTGCGAATGGTTTGCGCAGAGCTGAAAAATGTATAGCGATAGAAAGTTTGCGAAGTTGATTTTTTTTATCGTTGCTGTAATGTGTTTTTGAGTGGTTATGAAGTTTGAGTGCACGATAGTAAAGTAGTTATAGTAAGTAGTAGAAATAATAGTTTTTTTTACTCGAAGTATTATTGAGTAATTTTTAATTTGTTTTCTATTATATTGTAAAGTACAGACTAGTCCTGGCTTCTCTTGGTTGCAATTAAGATTTTAACAAGGTTTTATGACTTTTTCCTTGTATTGTCAGAAATTATAATTACATATCTCTGCGAACTATATCTACAATCATATTAGACAGTGTAATAATTATAGTACAGTGCGTTTATGGACTTTCAGCCTTCACATGAGGTCAAAAGAAACGGTTTCGGACCTGTGAGTCATCTGTCGAAAGCATTCTAATAATGATTACGTATGCTAGAATACTGTAATTCTTAATGCGTATAGCTCGGTTTGTAGGATCGACCTAGGTAAACAACATCGGGAACGGTCAGCAGTTTGACGGGTGATTAGTAGCATCATTTTTGATCGCTTTTATTCTTCGGAAGGTAATTGAAGCTATCGATCTCGATGATCATTAGATAAGGTTTCTGGCATATGCTTCTTAATAACGCGTCTTAATAACTTCCAACAATCAGTTTGACTATTAACTCCTTTACTAGTTGGTACTGGAACAACGTGGAGTATGTTGTATATTTTCTTAGTAAGAGGAGAGACGCGTATTTTGTAGTGGATCATTAAATGTTGAATCCAGCGACAGTATTGTTTCGGCTTCAGGTACTAACATGTATTAAATTTCGGATGAGTTTACTTAGAGTGAAAGGCAGCCTAAAAATATAATGCGCACATAATTTTAATAAGCCTGTTTTGTTTTTCTTTATTTTTAGGCACGCTAAGCTCGCTCCGTGGGAGTCCCGCGTTAATCTCGCTCATGTTTTTGTTCAATGGATCAAGTAAATTAATGTTTACTGATAATTTTAAATAAGGCGATTATTATCTTTCTACATATTTTTAATGGATAAATTCAAACAAATTTTGCTTTTTGTGGCTGACTTTGCAGATTGACTGAAATTTGTTTAGAATTTTACGTAGACGATAAAAGTACGTAATAAGTCTTATCTGTCGCGGAAATATCTTTAGTATATCATATGAAAGCACCAATATATGACCTTTGCCTGCTTGCTGATGTCTAGCTAAACTGTAGCAGTTTCTGATTTTTTTCTTTGCAAACGCGTTTATCTGTGTGTAGACGATGGCAAAGATAGATGAGTGGATGAATGAAGATGGTAAACGTAGGATTTAACTTTGCTCCTCAAACGGATGCCGTAATCACTTAATCAAAAAGATTGTTAGGTCGAGTTCTATTCGTATATCCTGGACATTGAAAGCATTATAGTATGATTTACTTGTTTATATTAAATAAGATAAGTGCCAAAACTTCATTTGAAGGCGTCGATAAAGATATTATATGAACTTTTATGGTCGTTATTTAGGTACTAATTTACTAGCGTTATCGTGACAATAAGTGCTTCTCGTTATTGTGATAAATTAAATACTAATACTAAATCAGTAGGAGGTGCCGCCATGTGAAGGTGGTATTATCTGGCAGGCTGTCAAAGGACGATCACGCTCGGCGCTGCGTGACCTCGGTGTGACCTCTGATATCCAGTAACTCAATAGTTACTACAGACGTGAGATTTTCTTTATATAGGTAGTTAAGTAAGTAGGTAATCACTAAGGAAACTTGCTTATTGTTTTATGTTAAGGCTTTTACACACTTTGCCGCTGGCTTCGTACCTTCGGGTCTGACGTCGGTGTAAGCACCCAAAAGATTTCTCTTCGTGTACCTAAATAACTAAAAAACTTATTTGTATGTGATTTATTGAAGGAATCGGATTAATTTGTATGGATTATATTTGACGTCATGCTCATTATACGAACAGTTTTTATTGAGCTTTAATTTTTATACGTCATTATAATTTTTGATATGTATAAGTTGGGGAAGGGGAACTTTAACACGTGGTCAAATTAAAGTAATTACTTGAGTTTCAGTAATGGCTTAGGGAAACTAATCTGTAGAGTTTTCTAAATTTTGTCAGTTCTTACTTCGTCCGTCTTTGCCATTGAATAAAAATAGTTGCTTAAGTAATAGCTTCTACTCAAGTAATTACTTTAACTGAACTATGAATATAAATGTAGGAATTTAAGATGTATAATTAATTGTTAGAATGTATTATTATGTTAGAGTAGATGGCTATTCTTTGAACATCACAATGAATGTATGAACTACATTGAAATATATTACGAATGAAATATTTGTTTAACAGACAATAAATACTGAATAGTTTGTACCTAGAATCAATTCTAATGAGAATATCTTCTCGTTTCATGCAAAAAGCGTGATTTTCCAGTAGTTAGTCGAATTTTAGTTCCTGAACTCAGTCTTTTAGTGTATGCACGTCCAACTTTCGTAGTATTAAAATAATCGCTCGGTAGTTTTTGCCGATAGCCTGTCCTTATTCAGAGAAAACGTTAGACTTCTTCTATGCAACGTCCTATCTTTTCTTCTTCAATCTGTGTCTTGTCGAATAGTTACATCAGGAAGAAGTTCGTGCCATCTCACTTCTATTGTATGGTCTATAATCCACGTGATGTTTTTGTTTCTAAGATCCCCCTTTGACCGTCTGAAGCTGTTAATTCTGCCAGGGTCAACAGCAACAGTCAATTCGAGAAAAAAATACGTCTATGATACTAAGAAAGATGCATTCACGTTAGTTGAAATAGCCACAACGCTACAAGTAGCCGTGTGGGATATACTAACTGCAGGGAATATTAGACTCGCCGTTATGCTAATGTATTTAAATAATCCTCCCGTCTGCGCTTAATGACTGTCATATAGGTGGCTACGGGCGTAAGAGCTGAGAGACTTCAAATAATTTCCATACTTTATTTTGTTTATTATAGTCGTTGCGTAGACTAATCGTGTTTTGTTTTCGTAATTTTTCATCAGATTACAAAACTATCGCTTGTCGATATAAGAATTTAAAATATCCTTAGCTTTTGGTTCAATCCGCAGTGTTTTTGGTATTTTAAATTGAATTTTTGAATAGTTTATCTATGATGTTAAAGCGTTACTAACAACAAATCAACCTATATTGACAAGATTGAATAGAATTTTCCAGTCAAGTCTAAAGAAAAGCACATTGTATTGTAAAGCTAACAAAATCCAAGTGTTGATGTAACCCAGCATAGGATAGCCTATTCTAGAGGCACTATATTATCTGCATTTAACTACCACGATACGGTACGACCGCCGAGCCGGATTGCTCTCGAGCTCCCGAGAGACACTCCGAATTGTATTAGGTATGTTGCTGGATTTTGCTTGCTTAGCTTCTAGTGCTTTTATCTAAACAAGTGTACGCAAATAGCTACGTTCTTGAACTCAATCTTTATAGCGTATACGAAAATGATCCTTATATGATATTTCAGCAATATGAGACTTCATTCGCAAGTTTGTAATTTTTGTAAGGTTTTAAGAGTATCTTCTCTTATTGTGATATGATCATCATGGCTACCTTACACATTAATGTAATATATATCATAGAACTGCGGAAAAATCATTTTTCTATTTCGCCAGAATCGTATACCGTGTTGTATTAAACAAAATGTTATATGAAGTGCAATATTCATGAATGTAAAAATAATCACATTGTTAAAAATCGGTTAAATATGATTTTATCCTCATGACACCGTTAGGTGACCGGAAGTCCAGCTCGGTATTTGACGTGGAACGATATGACGGCATGAGCCATTCCACCAAATTATGGCCGTTAGGTCATCGACCCACATTGCTAGGGTTTCCGTTGATGAGCTGAATGAGTCGTGTAGAACTTCACTGGCTTTACCGCGCCCGGTGAATCGAATTAAACACGGCGGTACTTTCGTATAATTTTATTGTTCTTCGGGTGCTCTTTCGTATTGAATTACAGTTGGGAATAAAATCAGAGCAATTCTGAATACGAATCGTTAAACTTGGAACTTTCATAGAATTGTGAATTAATGATAATTAATTTCAATGACTATACGATTGAAGTGCTCCGAGTGCGGTGGTGAGATGATTGATCGAGGTAAGCAACTTGGGTTAAATCCAACGTTGGATAGATGATCACCTATGGCTAAAAAATTGAGCGCATTCATACATAAGGCTCGTGGGTTTAACCTTGGAATAGACACGATTGATAAATAGTAAACCCTTTCCCTGATCTACATATAAAGAATTAGTATATATACCAGCCTTCCAAGTTGTCATAACCTTGAACTAGGAATCCATGCGTCGCTGGTTCCATGTTTTTTTTGTTTGGGATAAAATTCACAAATTTGCAGGGCTGATGACGTATCACTGACACTCACGACCCGAGAACAAAAATTTATCTGTTATATAAATATCTGCCCTAGCTAGGAATCGAACCCCGGACCCTCATTCCTCAGGCCGGTTATTATGAACTAGGCTACGGAGACGTCGAATAAATCACAAGGAAGAGACGACAGTGATAAGAAAATTATATGTACTCGTTTTCCTTGACCATTCATTTCCTTTTGGTAAAAACCCCATAAAACTTCTAATCCGCAAAGAAATGTATGATCTTGCGAAATGTGACTCCTAGTATCCTGCGACGTATAATTCGTAAAGCTGACGTGAGACCTCGATTGAATATTCCATGTGCGAATCGGCTTTACGAAGCTTGCAGTGACTGTAGATGCGAGCTTGATGGAGCTTTGTGGTTAGTGCACGGGCGCGGTGAAGTCTTCCGTGGCTGGGTCTTTCCCCTGTGTCATGCAAGTACTCGTTATTTGAGGTAGCTGTGATCATTTGGTATTGAAATCATTGAAATTCAATAATGGGGCGTTCTTAGTTCTTGAGCATTGAGGTCGATACAGAGTAAAGCGACACGGCCTAGGACACTGTTATCACAGATTCAATATGCTTTCTAGCGAGCGGGGTGCGGAAGGTGGGCGGGCGGCAGGGATGCGCTGTCGGAACATAGATCTTTGAAAATAAATCGTCTTTTTGCATGAAATCTTTACACAACTCCGCTTCTCTCCGTTGAATGAAAATCATTCAAATTAGTCGGCGAGATGTGTGAATGACGATATCTGATTGGTTTCTTACAAAACATGCCGATTCAGCTCTTCTCTTCTCCGCTTTGATAGAAACCCGCCCTTATATCGAAGATTGGTTTGTCATGGGTTGCAGTGGCACTAACATGTATGAACTACTGTATTGTTGGTTACTGTTGTTTGCTGGTGTTAAAGGTATGCTCGGTATGATTATATGCATTTAAAATTTATATTGCGAGTATTAAATGAGTAAGTTTATCGATCGCTTCTTGGATTTTCACTTGAATTAATTCAATTTTTTCAAGCTTCAAGCAAACATCATCGTTCATTTTCAAGCATCATCATTCAAGCTTTTTGAACTGGATAAATTTGGCGATATTAGAACTATTGGCCCAGTGGCTATATGAGCAATTAGTTAGCTGAATGTCTGATTTCTTTTTACAATTTTACGAACATGACTGTACCACATGTCGGAATCCTTGGGCGGATGTGTTGCAGATTTACAATTCTTATAGCCGGCATTGGTCGTTAATGAATATTCCATGTGCGCTCTCCTATACTCGCGGCGTGCAAATGTGCGCGGAGTTGGATTTTGTACCATCGTCGTGGTAGTTTCACGATTCGTGCCGAATAACTGACTCCAGGCGCCAGCTTGGATATTCGTGTCACGTTAAGACTAATTGACCACTGAATAGTTTTTAAGTCGCACGATTTTTCCATTAAAAAATATTTTCACATATTTATTTAGTTAAATCATATCATATTAATTTGTGTTAATACTATGAAACAAGTAAAGGAGATTATGGTTATCGGTAATTCTGTAATTGTTATACAATGGTCATATAATTAGATTATATGTAATTATGGCGTAAAAGTATTATAAATTAGCTTTCACCTTTTCTTTATCGTCTTTTAACATCTGAGTGGGATTTTAATTAAGCTTTAACTTAAAAAAAATCTCCAAATTTGCAACTCAGACACAAATACATTACA
>DWPA01001366.1:0-18928 GCA_018251375.1 Calpodes ethlius | reverse complement strand
GTGACAGCTAATTGGTATTCCTGTTTGAGGATAAAGCTTTGATAAATATTTCGAAACTCAATCGTAGATATCGAAGGTTTTTAAATATTGATCCAGTATGTAAATATGTAATATTGATTCAAAAGAATTAAGTATTAACAAAGTGTTACTTGTAACGTTGGTGTTATTTGTAACTTTGATGTTACTTGTAACTTGGAAATGACTAGTAACTTACTTGTTGTTGTTATGGTTGTAATTTGGACGTTACATTTGTCTATCCTTAAGTCAAGCCAATTTGCTCTGCTCGCGGAGAGCCTTACAAAATAACGGATGGCGAGCGGTTGAGTGGCGATCGCTAGGTCCTGTACCACCTACATTAATCCCGACAGTGCTTATGCGTGTTACGGCTTCTACACAGTTGGGTAACTTCCACCCTCGTATCCAAAAGCGTGAAATATTTGTTTGATTGTTTCCGTCCCAGTGTTTGATTGTCAGAAATAATGCAGGCCGTCCGCTTGGTATTGGCATGGAAACATACCAGTGAAGCTTTTAGTGTTACCGGACTTCCATGGGCTACGGTGAAAACTTATCGTCAAGTAACTTGTCTGTGCGTTTGTCGGCTATGTCGTCAAAAAATGAAATGAAAGTTACTTTTTGATGGCATTAAAAAATTCAATAAAGTTATTGAACACATTTCACTACTAATATTAGTTTATAGGCCGGGTCTTTACTGGACGACCCGTTGAATTCCGCGCGATTCTAAGTCGTGTTGTTGGAGGTGGACGCACGATCTTAAACGTTTAGAATTAAATTAAATATATTTATTTGCAGAAATGTGGTTCTTAACAAAGTTTATCATCGTATCAAAATAAGTTTCTCACGTTAGCCACATTATGACGTACAAATGCTTTATGATTTTGAATTTTAGTATAATCCACATACTGCTGCTGCATGCTGATCCAAAATAAATCGTCCAAAGTGAACTCGGTTTAGAAGATTCCGATAGACACTAAAAAATTCAAAATAAAGTTAATAACTGTTTGATAAAAAGGCAACAAGAATACTGTGGCCATTATATTGGCTTGCTATTGTCTCTTCATTTCTTAATAATTCCTCTTCATTTTGTTGTTTCAGTAAATCTCGATATTTATTTTTCAATGTCGCTATTTTAGAAGATCGTTAATCAGAATAACCTACAGTGTTACCAGTAAAATTACTTTTAATTTTATTTTGAACCAATTCAAACACTGTTCATGCTGTGTCCTCGGCAAAGCCATGACTGCTAACATACCAAGCCAGTTAGTCCGTTGACTTGTACAAAAAGTGATTTTTCCTTTTCGGGCTGCGTCCGACAACCTAGACCCTCGCTTCAAAGGTCAAAAGGACCCCAGGGACGCAGCATAGCATATTTTTTATAGCGATCAAGAGCCATTCAATTATATTCGTAAAGTCAAAGAAAATAAGTTACAGATGTTTTTTTACTATTTCATGAGTATTATAAATATTCTTAATACTTTATTTACAAATAAATAACTACATCATTACTATGTCTGTTGAATAACAAATGTAAATTAAAGTTGAAATGTTTGAAATGTTCATTAAATTGCTACTAGATATAGTCTTATTAGAAACTAGCTGGTGCTCGTAATTTATTCGGCGGAAAATTGGAACAATTTAAACTTTTACTCCCCAAACTTATGTAAAGTTTTAACAAAAAGCTTTTATTGTTCCTTCTCTAGTACAAAGTTTAGTCTGTCAGTTACAGTTAGCGTTTTAGTAATTTTAGCAAACTTGCTTGCAGACAGTAATACTTAGCAATGTAATACAGGCTGTACTGCACACCTTTCCTTCTTCTACATTGAGAAAGTATTGAAAATATACGGATCGAATTACCTATTTGAATCAAAATAGTTGGTATTGAGACTATATAGCTATACTTGTAAAGGGATGAATAAATGTAGCAAGCATTTCTCCGTTTCTTGCGGTACAGTTCTAGACGTAACTGATACTGTTTCCGAATCGAACGTATCCGTTATTTATATCCTCGTCTTCGTAATTCAAAATTTTATTTGATACAGTTATGTTCTTGTTTTATTATTTCACTGTATATTTCTTACGGGATTTATTTTTAATGTTGAATACCAGTTTAGGGTTTATTGTCACATGGATGTAACGATTTTTTTTCGGGTCGTAATTTAAAACGATTCGTTTTCATTTTTTCAGTAGCACTTACATTCTTATGGCATCATTTATACTATTTCGAATTGAAGAAATTACGAATACGTCATAAAAATACGAATCTGTAGTAAACCATGCCAAATTATCCCTCTTTTATGTCCTCCAACCGCCCTAGCCCCGTCCCTTTCTTGAGCAGGATGCATAAAAGGCTGCCAATATTCGGCATTAATTCAAATCCGGCTAAATTATAATGTAGCGGGTTCATCGCTTCCATCTATACTATTTCAGTTCTATTCTGTGTGAGTCATAATTTACGGTGTATTTAGTTAAGTTACTTCACTTTACTACGCGTTTTCATACTTTCTGTTGCCATGGCGGTAGAGTTAGACTATATCCATAAAAAAAAAAACCGTCGTGCAGTCGACGTACGAATCAATTGTAAATGCGTGGGTAAAAACATCCTTCAGTCGAACCTCTCCTATTCTTCGTAAAAGTTGAGTTGAGGCTATAGCTTAATCCCTCCTACTGGAGGTGGTTGGGTTCTGTACCAAACAGTTTAAATCCGATTATTTTTGCAGGGTAATCGGATATTTTCCCTGTTTTGGTTATCTACCAATTTCTTTAGTAAATTCGATGTGAATCGTTTTAAACGTATTTCGGTGGCAATTTCGGAAACTCAGTAATATCGCGAGTGTCCTGCTTCGTATTCGGTCGGCATCGTTTTGGTTAATGTCTTGGTGTTATTGACATCCATGGGCGATACGAACCACTTACCATTACGCGGTATATTTGTGGACTAGTTACATGAAATAAATATGTATATATTGTTTATCAAGATCGTTAGCGGTGGTATAGCTCAGACTTTATGGTTTCTTATTGATATTGTTATTTAAATACGCACACTTAGTATTAGTAGAGGCAATGTCGTCAGGTGTTGCCGAGTCGTATGTGACATACATACACTACTCGCGAGCATGAATGAATAAATAAATCGTTTTATGTTCATCCGTGTTCAACTTTAAGGCGTGGGTCCTTTTCGATGCTATGATTTACACTAAATGTTAGGAACACCTGCGATCATCGTAAATGTTCAGTATTATCTGTTAACACACAATTTCTTTGTCCGTCGCTTTATATAGCTCACGTATCTTTATGGAAGTAATTCATAATTTATTAATTCTATAATACTTCATACAAGGTTTATGTGAAATAAAAAAAAAGTATTTACGACACACTGAGCGTATTTATCATGCCTAATGTTATTAAAAGCTTTTAATGATTTAACTTGCAATATTTGTTAGTTCGTAAATATTTGTAGGTCAAATCTTTCAATATGTTTCTTTCTTCTACTACTTCTTTCTCTTCTACGAAACTGAAACTTTCCAGATCACGTAATTCCGATGACAATGCATTTTTATGATATGCATCAGCTGTATT
Source organism: Calpodes ethlius (assembly GCA_018251375.1). NCBI lineage: Eukaryota > Metazoa > Arthropoda > Insecta > Lepidoptera > Hesperiidae > Calpodes > Calpodes ethlius. The sequence goes on along the minus strand of DWPA01001366.1, from coordinate 15,334 downwards.
CAAGGTCGGATACAGTATTCCTCAATGTCGAATAGTAAATATTTTGCATTATAAAATCATGTTATTAGTTATTTTAACTATGATTTTTTTAACATTGTTTTGCGCTTACAGACCTGTAATATTCCGGCAGTGTATAAGGTATATTTCCCTCTAGTCCCATTTCCCGTCCCAACTCCCGCTAAACGCTATAAAGCTATTCCTTCAAGTGGCACTTGCAAAGCGAGCGCAGCGTCGAGATTAGTGACATAAATTGAGCCACGTAACGTTTCAATTACACAGCTGTTATATACATTTATACCTTAGCTAAGAATTAGGAATACTGCTTATTAGCTAAGTTAACACTAAGTCATGTTACACGATGGAATAGCACCTTTATTTCAGTGGAAATATTTTACGACGTACTTTTTATGTTAGTGAAGTAATCGACCGAGTTGAAGAACTACAGGTGCAGCAGGTAGCTGGTTAGACCAGTAGTGGTAACATTGCCCGTGTTTTTCTGTTAGAGGACTTGTTAGTTCGGTCATAGCCGTTACTAAGCTCTAGTAAAGGTAATTCAAAAAAATGCCGAGTAATAGCCGATACGAATATTTTGATTGCTGGTAGTATTATTTACAACTAGGGCAGCGGTGTTATTGAGCTTATTTCGAACGTATGTCTTCAGCAGTGAATTAACATATTTATTATCCACTGAAATCGTTCGTAAATCTTTATCGTGGCTCGTGACGTGACTTCGGGACAAAAGGGTTTTCTTATTGAAGGCCGGAATCTATGTAAATGAGGCAATCCCGGTCCGGATAAAGGCCTTCGTCCAGTCGCTAATCTTTATACGACACTTGCATCTTAGAATACTGAAGTAGAGTGAAAAATTCTTATTTATTTTGTTTTACGAATACAAATTTGTGATGAAACAGCAGTCTAACTATAAGTCATTAGGACTATTAAGACTTCCAGTTGCTACAGTGTTTATATGTTAATGCATTACTAGTGAAAATTTAATAGTTTAAAACACATAAAAAATCGCTTTTACAAAATTTGTGTCTTTCTGTTCACCACTGACCTGTCGTCCTCACGTCCTTACAACCACCTCTCGTTTTTTAACCTAACGTTGGATTTAATATTTTCCAAATATTTTGATTAACGTGCTCGTTGGAAATAATAGCAGTTGTATCAATATTAACAGCATGTTGATTGGATTTGTTTTAAATATAGAAAAGTTTATACTCACTGACTGAAATTAAAGTACTCTAACAAAATTATTTTTCAATTAACGTAGACACAGTCAGTTTTCAAAACAACCCACTTTTTAATTAAAATCCGATCGTTCCATTCGTTCTTTTAATTACTTCTCTCGCGCTAATTGCACGCTGCGGTCCCCATTCAGTCACGACTCATTTCATTCACCATCGGTGGAAGCGGATTCATTGTCAATGAAATTACGTAAACGATTCACCGTGTTCGGGGTCTGAAGGACTAGAATAGTATAATAGAATTTGTTTGTTTGTTTCAAAAATTGAAAATATTTATCAGCAAGGATTTCCTGATAGAATTTTAAAAGTAACTTAGGTACTGGTTTTAACTTAGTAATGTATGTAAGCCAAGGGTTTCTGATCGTAATCCAGGAGCCCTAGAGCATACTCCATTAAGTCGCTCCAATGTGGATTTGTTGGAAAGTGGACAACCCATTTGATGAAAGTTTTATAACCGCCGGGAATAAACAAGGTTTAATGTTTTTAATCTAATCATAACAATGGAGACGAAACTTTATATGTCCTCCGGAGCACGAAAATGCATAAGGAACGTTACCCCTAGCTGTCTCCGGCTCAGTTGGGCAGTTACCGAATGTACTCATAGTAGCTTAAGTCAATCATTTGGCATATCTGTAAATAATATTATAGTACTACTTCTAGTGGCTCTAGCTTTAACTAGCAGAAGTTTCTTACAATACGAAGTTATTGCAGGACTCGGCAAAAGGTCTTGGGGAAACTATAAATTATACGACAGCTGTCTGAACGTTCATTTCGTCAATAAAATTTACCTTTGCATTGAAATATGGGTCTCTTCTCAAATCCCTTAAATATCCTGCTTTCGCACTTTTTTATTCTTCATGATAAATTACCGAAACGATAAACGCCTTGGACTTATTAAAGTCAAGTCACGGATATCTCGTTATTGTGAAGCTAAGAGTGTATTTGACGCTGCTCAAGTTGTTGGTGGAGTTGGCGGCTCAAGTAACCTAAGTCCAGAAAGTCCAGATAAAACCCAAACTCGGCATGGCTTAACGAGTGCTATCTAATCAAAATACTTGACCGAAGTTTTAACTCGGTTTTAACTAGTTTTAATTTTTATGAAATTTTTCTTTAAAAGTCATCTGTTGACAACGACGTCTAATGTTACAGTTGACACAATCCGTTCGGCCATAAACTTTTGTATATTTTTAGAATACAAAACGAGAATATATTAGCTTATTTTCAGTATAAAATGCAGAGGAATCTCGCGTACTTTTAGTTCTAAGGCAAGATCCATGGTCTCAAACTAGATGTAGCGCGTTTTCGGCCAATTCGGCGACTGAGATGAGTTTATGTCACCAGTCAAGAGATTGGACTACGCATCTTCTATTGGAATAAACGACCAAGTGCTCGATATCATGATTAGCCTAATAGAATATCATGTCTAACTAATGCTGCCAGTAGTCTGGGACTTCGACTATTAGAGCGCGAGATCTGAATGTTGTAGTGTATGCTCGTTGCAATTAGCAATAACACGCCATGGCACAAATAGAATGAATAAAAGTAATCTATTGGCGTTGATTGGCCCTAACTAGAAGATAGCGTGTTTTACTGTCAACAATTATGGTCTGTTTTAACTTACAGCCGTAAACAGTAAAGACCGTGAAGGTTCTAGGTTTTTACGTTGGGCGTTAAAATCGTAAATTGGATGTCATGTAAATTACTGTTCTTAGCGGCGAAATGGCGTCCAATTGTTTAGGCTACACAAGCAAAAACAATAAAATTTGGATAATAATTGGAAATTTGATTTTGTAGATCTTCACCTAAAATTCCATAGTATATCTTAGGGTTGCACTTAAATCATCAAGGATTGTGTACATTCTATTAATTAATTCGATGTCGACAGCTTAGTCGTGATCACGATCTATGAAATCGGGTCGGAATATTGGCGTACAAAATGTGTATCACGATATCGTAGTATTTAATTGGAACTGTACAGTTACAGCTGAATAAAAGCTTCGATAACCTAGATCAGTTTGAATGTCGGTCGCACGGAGCGCTGGGTTCCAATACTTTCAATCCTGCAACGTTGGCTGCGCAATTTCTTTATCCAACTACATCGAAACCAAAAGAAGGGTAGTTATATCAACTCACGTATGTATGTTTTTGTATTTGTGCAAAACTTCTAAATTACTTCGCAATTCCACAAATTATCTATGGTTCGAAGGGTATAGCTAAGGTGGCGTTTCAATATTACTAACAGCTTGAATGATCTTTAGAGAATTTCGACAAATGCGTCAGCTATAGGATCCAAATTTATACTGTTTTAAGAGTACAAAATGTAATTAAAATCGTTTGAGTCGTTCTTAAATGGGTGGGTGGAGTTTATAGCGGAACCGCTTTTTACGAACTTGTCACAAATGAATCTAATGGAATTATTGTAAAACGGTATAAATAATAGGAGTCAGTATAATATTCCAGTAAACTCAGAATTTATCCGTCATTGTCTCACAAAGCCTTGCGTCTTGTTGTTACACGTCCTTCTGTGAATACACATCACTCTCATTCATATGTCAAGGGTAAAGGCAACTGAGGGATCTGAGGGCTTTTAAAGCAATTGCCCGTGGAGTGATTCGCCGCACGCTCTGTACATATTGTCACCTGTATGTAAACATATATGTGGCTTTAGTACATACAATTCAAGTTTAGTACATATAATTCAAACATTCTAAAAAAAAAGTGTACAAAACCTATACGTGGGAACTAGTTTATCGTGATAACCATTATAAGTAAACAATATTATCATCAATATTATTACATCAAACTTTCCGGGGGAGAGCACTGATATGCTGTAACTCAGGTCTTATACAAATCTACATCAGGTACCAGACTCCCTCTATGTAAGATCATGTGTATCAATCTATGTTTTAATGTAAGTACATAACTACTAACACAGAGTGAATAAAGGGATATTGCATTGAATTAAATTGAATATAGGAGGCCTAGAATATACCCCTTCATGAAAGTGAAAGGGGATAGTGACCAAATGAATTGTCGCTTGGTTTAACTAATGCCTAAATCGATCGATTATTTATGATCAACACAAGCAGTCTTAATAGGCTGGGCTAGGGTTACATTTAGGGTTCCGTAAATAAAACGAAACTCTTATTAATCAGTATTTTTTATGACCTTGAGCGTTTTTCTGAGACCTCCATTTCACCGAATTGTTGTTACTATAACAGTCAGTTGCAAAAAGCTGTTTATTGAAACGTTTAAATAATTAAAGTTTAATAATAATAGTATAATCTAGTTAATGATATTTATAGAGTAACTTCAAAAAACACGATCGCTTCGATTAAACTCGGTACTGTTCAATTTTAATTAACAAGTCTTGTCTTAACGGTAATACAGACAATGTATTTTAGCAGTTACAATGTACAGATAATTAATAGAACTAGTCTTAATGGCAGTAATTAAACTGGCGTTGCGATGACGTCAGGGCACGGGCCCTTCGGAGGCGGAATTACACCAACACTCGGCTGAGATAAGCATGCACACACTGTCGCTATCGTAAACATGTATTAATCGATGACGCACGCCTAACGGTTACTTGAAAAACAATATTATTTGAAATCTATCCATGTTTTAAAATTCATTAACTTACTTATTCCTTTGTGCTAAAGTGTGATTCGTTTTAACTCGTATAAACATCGAGTCTGACTTATTAATGAATATAAAACAAACATTTTAAATAATAAATAATGATAAAATAATCATGGACGAATACGATGTTAAACACGCAATAAAGATAAAATTAATGAATGCTAGTACAACTGTAGTAAGTAAATATCGCGTGCTCGAATGCCTAAATCTACACTGGCATTTAAGTATTATGCAGCAGATCAAATCTTAAAGACACACCTACTCCTTAGAACGCGATTAAAAGTGCAAATTAAAACAGTACCTAGGTTTTCTTTATGATCTCGATACTTATAAAAAACGTATTGTAACCACTTTAATACGAACAATCGATATCTTCTTTTTATTTCACTGTGACACTTCATAGTACTGTTTGTGAATACAGTTTGAATTCTAGCCACATAAAGATTAATACTTTTTATTTGTAGCGATTGATTGATTGGGTTGAATTTCTTACGTGTTTCTTTATTTCAGAGTGTAAGATATCGTCAAATCCTGTATCATTACGTAGCAGTTAAGCTAAACGAAGGTTTTCAATTTGCAGCATATCTTCTACTGTACTCCTTCAACCAAAGCAGTCTGAACTACATTGTTTGAGTTTACGATGCTATTGATACTCTAAGTCCCTGTCCACTAGATCGTTAATTGCCAAAACTTATGCCTAAATTTATAGAATTGACGATTTTAATGTTAACACCCAAAAGGTATCTAATAATTAAACGTCGAACATTTTCCCCCAACATTTGAAACGTTATCGTTAACCACTTGTGTCTTCGTGTTATTCAACCGATCCCTGCTCGCCCTACAGCTGTCCCAATTTCGTGAGCCCTTATCAAGTGAATCGTTATTACAATGCTCGGGAGCTATTTCCCTATAATTAAGTGCAGAAACGCCTGTCATGAACATAAGTGGCATTTTCATGGAATCTCTGTGATTTATGGTTAGATGTTTTTCGCACTCATTTGATATGGTTCATAGATTTCTGTAATGTTCTTGTAGATGCAGGTTTCTTCGTAATGTTCTTCAACGAAGCTACCGCTTCTGATTGGCATATAATCAAAAAAAAAATTGCCAAAAAAAAGTCACTTACAGAATAAGCTACATTGAAACTTATATTTTTTTAAGAATTACGTCAGAGGACACGTTGTTAAAGATCTTATGACCTGTTGCTCTAAGTACTTGAAATAAGGTTCATAAAGGATTAAAATTGAGTCTCTAACTCTTGTTACCACTAGAATTACTAGAATATTATTCTATAATTGCCATGAAGTGCCACATCTATAGGATACATATAAAGAACTGATATTGTTTAAGTAATATTAACACCTTACTGTCGAAATTATATTAAACCGCTCCCTCTCAGAAATACGATATATGTGTTAGCAATACAAAACCCAAAATAATTGCGTTCCATAAGGGGAATTTTTAACCTCTATAGACAGCTACTAAGGTAATACAGGTAAACTTCAGCGCGTTTCGTCTTGAATATTTTATGCGAGACGCGAGATTTTCAACTGAAGATTTACTTCAAGATTTTCGAGTAGGTACTTGTGCGATTTTGTTTTTGATACTGAAAACGGATTACTGTTCTAAGTTACGAGATGGATATTTTGTACGTAAATGTACAATGAGAAAATCAGTAGAAAACATGATCATTCAACTGAAGTTCATTCGTGTCCCTACTGCATAAGGGCGCATTTACATTATTCATTAATAATATTCATCGGACCTTTTATACTGCATGTGAGAGTGACCTGCATGCGGGCTAAAAACAAATGAAAGTCATAGGTCAATATTGCGGTCGCTACATCAGCTGCGGATAGCACTCGCATGCAGCGTAAATGACCAATGGAATTATACATTTCATACAGGTATGAAATTACGTGAAATGCGGGTTCTTGATATAGCCTCAGTCATGAGATTTGTCAACGTGGTATGTCTATTTAGTTTTACTACCTTAGATGTACTATTAAAATTGTGGTATAGAAACGGTTACTTTCATGCGGAATCATATAGGATGCAAAACAGACAACTTCCTTGAAAGCGAACCCAATAGGCCGATGAAAATGTGCCCAAGAATAGTGATAACTTGGTGGTTTCAAAATGAGTTTTATGTAGGGGATATTATTGTTAGAATCTGGTCAAATATTCAATAGATGTGCCTAGGAGATTCTTTAAGTCTGTTATGTCCCCAAAACCTCCTCAGCAACACGTCAACGCATGCAGTTTCCTGGATCTAAAAAGAACATTTTGAGCGCTAATGTAGGGCCAGTGTTTGAATCTTACAAGCAGAACCTTTAATAACGTAAGCACGCAAAACATTGTAACATTTTCCGTTGATTTTATGTATGTATCCCAAGACATCAATATTATGATAGCAAACATTTTATGTAGCCCCATATCTGCGCAAACTTGCAAATCTTATCGCTACAAAAACAATCTACGATCAGCGCGATAACGAGTCCGGAAACTCAAACTGCAAACTGGATGATCATACCTACATAATTAAAAAAAAAGAACCGGTGCTATCTTCATGGAGATAGTAGATAACATCTGTAGATGTTACATATGATTTCACGATAATTATGAATTGATATTTTGATATCTGTTAGTAACTTGATAGCTATCGTCTTGTACTGACAGTACCGCCATCTGTATAACTGGAATGGCGAATAAAACCGAGAGATACATTTTAATGTATTATGTTGATATTAGTGTCAATGGCCATTCCTTAATTAACGCGATAAAATGTACATGTTAAATGCTCGGCAATGTTATTGGGGTTCTATACAAATTGTACTTACCGTTAATTTGTGTTTCGAGTAACGCGTTTATTCGCGTGCTAATTACTTTACTATGAGTTTCATTCAGTTAAGAATGTAAATGACCATGTTGTAGTGTGATATTTTATTTACGCGAGAAAAATGTGTATAACAGCACATATTAAAATAAAGGTGTTTTATTTTTTAACTATTACTTTGATGTCCCTTTCTTGTTGTTCAAGTCGTGACGATAAATCTTTACATAAAAATGCTGCATTTTTTCGGGACCTCGTCGCCATTACGTCCATATAAAAATTACCCTCAATTACTTTTTTTCCTTTTAAGTTTTGTAGACCGCCGGATGATTTTATTATTGTTATTTGTCTTTTTTTAATGTTCAACTTCTTGTTCCGACACAATTATGAAAATATTTTCACAATTATAGTTCTTCAGTCAGTTACATTACATTGTAGTTTCATAACACGACAATTAAAATTAATACAAAATTACGTCTAGCAGGCTTCCAAGTTAAGATAAATAATTAAAGCATTTTTCATGATGACATCAAGTGAACGAAATCACATAATTTGCATAAAAAGTTTTTCAACCACTTTTTTACAAGTCAGTTGACAGCAAATAGACGTATCACGGTTAGCACTATCGGTTGTTGTTTTCCAAATCTAATAAGAACTATGGCTACCTTACTAACGAGATACCATTCAAATTTCAAGATAAAGATTATGGCGTAGATGCTACAGTTCTCCACGAAAATTCCGGCCTCGTCTCTGGGATCACCACGATTTAAGGAAGTTGGCTTCAGCTCGGGCTCCTTAGACGTTGTAGTTTAATTTTTTAGCTCCGATAAGGCAACGGAAGCCTTATAAAGAGTTAAGTAATGTCCGTCTTGTCTATCAGGACCAGAGAGCAGAGGTTCTTAGTACTATATGCCTGTCAATTGGCAACAGTATAAATAATGTATATTTAATTGGAACGTGATGGAATAAAACTTTAACAATAAAACATGTGTGCAATTCACTTCAGGTAGAAGTGAAACCTATAATATTACGGTTGTTCTGATGCCTTTTATCAAGCTTTGTACTACGCACGTGCGCACAAATACGTATTAACACACGTACAACACTGTGGCCCAAGCAAACTCCCACTATACATTGGTAAATACGATTGAACGGGTTACGAATCATAGTACAAAGAGAACTACGAACATGAGAAACATTGTACAATGCTTCCTATCTCATTTACTCCCATGTTAAATCTTATAAATATATGTGTTTGTCTCGTTTTACTGTCGCTTTTTCGTTTCATTGACTATTAAATCACAACGATGCTAGATAAGTTTTCACTTTAATAATATTTCAGGGTATGTTCTTCTACAGGTAAATTGGGGATGATTATTTTCTAGTCTCTCTCAATGTGTGGGAAGTCGTAAGATAGGTTTTTGGAATCAGTTATGGCTTAACGGGTACTATTTTCAATTTAGGAATTCATTTGCGAAATATATAAGTTTAAAGTGTTAATTTTGCTTCAGGTAGTACCAATCCCTGTGTCCTGTGAAAAAAATCACGGAAGAAGTATATATAATTAATTTTAAAAGAAAATTATCCCGGTCACTTTGGGTAAATTAGTTATCGGGTAATGACCGGTAATGATCAACTCACTACTATGAAACTTTACAGTGCGCGTGGTTCAACACGCACTTAGTCGATTTTTATTAGCTGTTGTTGAATTACGGAACTAAAACAAAACACTACGAGTATTAAAATAAATGAAAGATTGAAGCCTTGCAACCATTAGGTTCGGCGGTGGTAAACAATATACTACAAAACACAATAGCCGTAGACTTCCTCCTGAAACGTTTCAATACAATCAGTCACGGTGAGGCATTTACATTGATATAGAAAAGAAGATCGATCGCTCTTGAATTATTTACGGTCGAATGACTCTGAAGTCATGAATGTGAATTTATGTGGAGTTTTGATGTTATAATATTTATATATTTAAATATGTCACACTTTAACACAGAGTAAAAATGGCGGATTTTTTAGCTGTGTTCACATGAGGGTTAACTAACTTTTACCGACCGTAGCCTAGTCGATTGACCCTGCCTACGTAGCGAGACGTCTCAGGTACGATTCCCGGCCGAGGCTGACGTTTATGTGATAGATACATTTTTGTTCTCGGGTCATGGGTATTAGTGATGTCTAATTTGTGTTATCCATGCAGCCTGTGTCCCAGGGAATCTTGTGCAGGGGTATGAGCGTGTAAACGTTTTTACATAAGTTTATCTTAGTACAATATCCTTTAAATAAAATATAACTTTTAAGTAACTCAGAAAACCCAAACTAAGTCATTAAAACAAAAAACATTGAACAAATTCAATAATTCATCATAAGTTTCCTGGCAGTTAGGTACATTAATTACTTTCGGTGAGTTTTACCAACAGTTTTATAGTACTTTAGTTACCAAAGTTTTCAACGAGGGATTATTTACTTAAAGATTTACATCAAAGGCGGTCAAAACCACTCAAAGATTGTGTAAGCTGCTTTCATCTTGGTTTGTTTAGCGCAGTCTACTTATGTTTTGTTTATTACACATTCATCAAGATTTACAACGAAATATATACATATATTTGTATAATATGTATAATATAAAATGTTTTATACACTCACTTATACCCACACACCAGGTTACCCTATGTTGCGGGTGGTACACAAACTATAAATTAGACATCACTAATACACATGACACAAAAACGAACGTTTATCTGTCACATTAATATCTGCACCGACCGGAAATCGAACCCAGGACTCTCTCTCTACCAACCAGGCTATGAGATCTTTTGTTAATTTCGCAGGAATCTTTATATTTCCGTATTAGCTCGACTGTAGCAGTAATACTTTGAAACTCGAGAATTCCGAATAACATTTCGTAGCGTGTTTAATTTAATGTCGACTGAGAGTGAGACAGACTGTGAAGCATTTTGTCCTGCTCTTACTTTAAAGTCGCTCCGAGAATGAATCAATGAACTGTTTGTTTATTAGTTTAATTTGGTACATACAACATACATTAAAGTAAAATTTATTATATTTTGTGAATAAGTAACTGAATAAATACTTAAATATCTGTAGAAGTATAAAACTTAGTTGGAATTCATAAGATAAACCTTTTTTTTTTAATTATGATCGATGTATGCACCTATAATTGTCAAGCGTATCAGATAATTGTTATATTAGTTTCTGTCTAAAATTGTACGCAAGCTGTTGGTGTGTTAAATAAATAAAAATTAAATAAATTTATTAAAGACTTGCCTATCCGTGATTTTTATTTGGAGTCGTACTTTAATGCGGATATCTCCGTAAATGAGAAATTTTTGTCTGGTAACCCTAGTCCAGATGAACCGCAAAGTTCAACAACCTACAAAACAAAGAATCTACTTACTTATATTCAACAGGCCTAGCAACTAACATAAGCCGATTTGCAAGTCAATAAATACAAATGGATATCTAATAACTAGAAGAGGTCGTTTGAAATTCAAATCGGTGAGATGTATTTGAATGTAGTCACTAGTGCGTCAAATATTTCTAGGGGTATATTTTGGAGAGCGTGAGCAGGAATTGCATGGATTAATTCCCCCATACTCGATCTTACCTCCCCTTCTTTAGTCGTAGACAATGAAAAAATAAAAATCCTTAGGGTTTCATCAAATCACGATTTTCAGAATTTCCCTATGATATAAAGGTAACATATCCTTTGAACATTGGATCTATAGTCATGAATCATTGTATAATAAGACATAACCTAATCTAGAATACTCCGTGACATTGTTTCCCCGTATCAGGATTCCACTTTTTAGGGTTCCTTATAGTCGATGAAAAGTGGGTACCGGGACAGAATCTGACTATTATTTGACGTGATTTTCTTCTTAATGATTGAATGGAAAAAGTTGAACATTTTTGTTGTTAAAGTACCTCATAACATTGAAATAAAATAATTGACATTTTGGGGTTAGTTTACGGATTTCAATAGGGAAATAAAAACAAAAGCTTTTCATCAAATGTATCAGTTGATAACAAAAGATTTATTTTTCAATACATCGTTTAATATTATTAACTTTACGTATTGGATTTTATTTTATTAGTTTCATAGTATTTGTGCGCTAGCCTGCTTACTCTTAATATACATTTAGATTTTCAGAGACAGCAGTACACAACCGGTTATTTCGAATTTAAATGGAACGAAGACACTCAACTCCGCTAAATAAAATTTTCTATCCAAGTTACAAGATTCTTATCTCAACGCCATCTAGCGTATACAAGACTCACCATTTCAGCCAGTGACAAGGTTTCGGTTTAGTTCCGCAGCGCGAAGCTATTTTTATTCGCTGACTCGATGCTCTCTTAGTTCATCGTTGTTTCTATAGATGTCTCTGCTTGGTTATTCTACATAGCTAATGAAAAACTCCATAATAATAACATAGTGGCGAGTAGCCTGCAAGGACCATTGGTATATTAAATTATCGTGTATTAAAAGAATAGTAATTTAAGTTTTTATCGCAAATTATATAACTCATACAAAAGGGACTATTTTATTTTCTTAATTTTATATGTATACTTTTAAATTTTACAAGTTGAGATTATTGTAAATTTTCTATTTCAGGTGCCGGCATCAAACTGGCGTCATCGGGCTCAGGCAGCCCGGCGCCGCCGCCGGTGCAGTGGCGCGTGCGGAGAAAACCAGGTGAGCATCAGAATAGTTAATTCCGTCCCTCTCGCTCTTTCTCACTCATCTCTCTATATTTTCTCTCTCCCTTTAGTTATGCAATGTATTCGAGAAGATTTGTATGATGACAGATATAGCCAGAGCTCATGTTACTGTAGTTCAGTAGATCGCACTTACACACAGTAGGAAATCACATGCAAGAACGTACGATTTTATTTTTACATGTCATTGGTCGATTATACATACATATAATTGATCAGATTATGATATTTCTTGGCATTTCAGGACTTAGTTACTTATCAAGTACATACTTACTTTGTTGTTCATCCTATTAGAATGTAGGGTGAATTGAAATGAAAGCAACTTCCACGTATATTCCCGGTTAGATACTGTGGCATAACCTACATAAACTTGTATCTTGTTTTATTATGACGTTATATTAAGGATATTATATTTCAAAGGCTTGAGGTCACCGTTATGAAAAAAATATAACATAACTCAAATTGAAGGGAAATTAGGTTAGATCAGGGATCGGTGCTTTTATCTCAGCGGAAAGTCAAATCTCGCGGAATAAGCTCTTATATGTTAATATTACTCACAATGTGAGTTCATTTTCACTTCATAACGTTGAAGATGCTTTAAACTGCCTGAACCCTGCGTGATATTTCTGATGAGGTCACAGCGTTCCGTGTAACGCCCACGTATCTCTCTCTATCCTTGCAGTGTAGAAATATGGAAAGGAAATTGTATCTATAATTACTACGAGCGAATAGTCCGCCCACTGCTCGGTTCGGGGACGTAAAGGGTTATGAGTTACGAAATTTTGAATATGAATGTTTGAAATGAAATAGTATTGAGTTAGTGTTGAGAATTTAATAAAAAAATCATTTATAATTTAATAGTAAACGCTCGCGGTTTGTTTCAGGAAATACATGCCTTACTAAGTTACTATTCATACTTGATATAATGTTTAAATATATAAAACTAATCTTGTGTGAGATGACTATCAGAAAAGGAAATTGTGAGCTAACTAGATGTGGTCCACGGCTTCACCCGCGTTTGATAATAGAACAGCGATAAAAAAAGTTGTCGATTCCTTTCTTCATTGGTTGCTAGGCAACACTTTGTTGTTAAAACTTTCTTTAAGTTGGCTGAATTGACAATTATATCGTAATTGATGTTCCCAAAGAAATGAAATATTTTTTGCCGTAAAATCTTATGGCACTCTTCGGCCTCTCAACTAGCTCCATACCAAAAATCAGACCATAAGGTCGTTTCGTTACGCCTTGAAAGAATGACAAACCAACACACTTTCGCATTTATAATATTAGTGTAGACTAGTATACATATAACGTGCTATAAATAGAAGTTCAATTTTGCAGCAACAATAGACTTTTTCTATTTGTGATTGCCAGTTGCAGTTGCTTTGTTAAACTCGGGGATGTTCCACGATTCTCGTATATTATCCATCGGATAATTTTGAGTCTTATGTTGGTTGTACATAAGACTTAATTTACTTCGACGTCATAAAACAAGCGAATCATCACTGAAAAGGCCGAAAGCACGAAGTGAAACTATAACAACAGTTAAAAATAGTATTTATATAAGATAAGGATAGCGAATGAGCTTGCAGTGCCACCCATAGACACCTCTGGCAGACTTCGAATATAATTGTAGTTACTTAGTAAGTCCTGATAATATAAGGTATAACAATATGAGTTTGACGTTATTGTTTAATAATAGGACTGTTAGCAGTATTCGATAGTAATTTGTCCTATTTGAAGTTGTTTAGAGATGCGTTGTAGCTGACATGTGGTCGTCTCTTATTATATTACCTTTCCGACCGGATCATAATTGTTATAAAGTAACTAATACACGACAGAAATAGGTAAGGTGGTGATACTTTCTCGGCGAACCATGCATACGACCTGCCAACTTTGTCGGTTTACAAAATATTAATGGAAAACTGAAATGTGGGCGTTTCGCGTGGGAATCTGTCGAAATGAGTACATTCTCCGCAAGTCATTGAAGCAAAACATCTCTGTCGACGTAGGGAAGAACGGGCTACATCGAAAAATACGAAACATTAATAAAATAAAGTTGTGTTAATGTTTTTTTATAAAAGAAGAGAAAACACCAATTGTCCTTAATTATTTTCGTAGATATTTCAGTAGATGTTTTACTCTTTTACTGAGTAAAATCCCTTACCATATTAGACGTCATCTTCAATTACCGTACCTCTGGCAGGATTGTTGTCACGCATTAACTTATGTTATTAAAAAAACAGAATAAAAGAAGTGTTTCTTCGAACATCTTTACACAGTTGCACGAAATATTTTTATCTGGGATAGTTGGGAAATTCTATGGCATTCGCGCATTTTAACTTGTTAATTCCCGCTCTGTGGACACCTAATGAACTTATTACTATGTAAACTGTGTAAACAAAAGCCTTTGCTAATTCAAAACTTTCGAAATCTGGTTAAAGTTTAAATCTCTCAAGACCAAAACAATTTATATTCAATACGTAACATTATTAATGATGTTACCACAAGCGCCTTAACGCTGTTGCTGGTTCGTTCCAAAGTAGGAACCGGAAGCCACACTAATTGAGTCAAGAGCTTGAAGTTTCCAAATTAAGTGATGGAGTTGAAATGTTCGTTCTAGCGTAGGTGGTCGTTACGACAAAGTAGTACACTTCAAACTGAAACAAATAGAGTGAAGCTTTCATTCATTATTGTCAATAATTAAAGTTAATACGTTGAATTAAGAAGACACAGATGTTATTAGTATAATATTAAGTAATTGATATAAGTATGATATTGTTATCTTTTTGGGAAGCCTGCCTAGTTAGCTATGGTGTTCTTGGTTGGGTCAGCAGTCAAAAGTCTCGTCGTATTCAAGTTGAGGGTT
>DWPA01001365.1:0-18941 GCA_018251375.1 Calpodes ethlius | reverse complement strand
TTAACAGTATTTAGAGACTTGTGATTGATTTAATTTTAAATCCTGTACCTTGATCGTTTTACAATGTTATCTTTGTTTTAATTTAACATTTATATGTGATGTGATAGTGAAACATGAATGAATATTTCGTGGCTATTGAAACTCATACCAAATAGCAGGTACTGTCAGTATCTTCTTATTTATGGAAAAATTAATTCGGGTATTAAGGTTTAGAATGTCTGTTTAAATTTTTTTTATCCCGTTTGCAACGAAAGTTTTTTTTTTGTTTTTATCTGTACCGTTGTTACATAGATACTTATATAATCCTGTCAATGTGAAACGTAAACTTAGATAAGCAAATATTAGAAAACATGTATATTACAAGTACCAAATGGAAACTTTTAAGGTTCTGCAGTTACTTGCGGACCTATATTTAACACAGAATCTCCAGCTGGTTTTAATATAACTGTAGACAATATCGTTTAAACTCTTATGTTCTTAATTTTACTTATTGCTGTGATTCTAAACGACAAAATATTAATATGTAAATTAATCTTTGTGTAAGTAATATCTACGATCTAAGATGAATTGATGTAAGAATTAACATATTTTTGTAGAGGGCATTAGAATAAAATTTATACTTGAGCAATTTTGGGATTTTATTTTCGAAGCCACTTTAATTTGAAGGATGTAGATGTGTTTAAAATGGAGTCAGGAGATGTAATAAGGAGTGATTTTTTGTGAGAAGATTATAGCTTGCGGGGAAAATGATGGTTCAGTCGTTGGTGAGTGGCAATCTTTACACTATCAGCGAGACGCCTTCGGGCCGATTGCCGCGTGTGAACGACCGCACGTCAATACTAATATTTGTTTTCGTCCCGGTGAGAAGTTTTTTGCACTGGCCGAACATTTATCACGTAACGAATATGTTAACGTGTTATTAGGATGGATACGAGAGTTTAGCGCAGCTGAAACTGACTCGAGTTTCGGACTGTTAATGTAGTTTTGCGGTTATTATCGACGCGCGTCGATTGTTTTTGATGCGTTCAAAATTGTTTTTGTTGTATATACGTCGAAATTAGTTCGTTTCGATTTTTTTTCTCAAAGTTTCCTTCGCCGTTTTTTTCCTTTTTTTTTATTTATAACGCACCTTTTAGATATATAATGCACCTTTTGTATATATCTATTGTATCTACGTAAAATAAGTAGTGTACATTAAGTTTTAGTAAGAAATTGCAACAAACTTATTAAAGTTTTATACATTTGTCTTTGTAAGATTAGGAGTGGATGGAAAGGAGATTGAATAGGCTCTTTATAAGTTAGTGCGCACAACGTCATAGACTACATCGCCGCTTACCATCATGTGGGATAGTAGTCAAGCACTGACTTATCGTACGTAAAAAAAGGGTGTAAAATTTACAGTCATTAACGTTTTTCATCCATTTTTGAGATTTTTCTTTTTGATTACCCATACTTAAATTCTGACCAATGGACTCAGGCCAATAAAGCCTCTTTTTTGTAACCAAAGGTTCAGTATTCAGGAGTTATATCGCCTTTAAGATTACATTCAATTTATGAGTCAGTCAAGGTCAAATAGCTACTAAGCTTTGTTTCAGGCAACTAAATCGACGTTAGATCATAGGTAAATTTTTTGATTTTCCTTTTATTATTTTGTTTTTTTACTATCTTACAGCCTTGTTAGGCATAGATGCTAGGTCCCCAAAATATGTCGCTACGGCCTAAGGCTGAAAATCCACTAGATTTGTGCTAGGCTACATCATATAAATCAGATGGAAATAGGATTTATGTTGTAAAATGTGCATGAATAGTAGTGACGCATTGGTTCCTCGTTTGTCGAGTGTAAGGGTAAGTCCAGATTGTGTAATAAAACATGTAATATAACAAAGTTATTTACCACATTGTATTAATATGGACGATGTGTTGTTATAAAACATGTTATTGCAGTGTGAACAGCACGGAAGCACTAAAAACAGTGAATGTAGATATGACATTTGTTATATAACGTGGTTATTTTGATTTGTTCCCTCTTGTTACTGAATAAAGTTGACTTTATGTAATAAAAACAAATTATTCTAAACTCTTCCCTAAATACAAATAAGTACATAACTACTAGAAATGTTATATCTTCAGTCTTCGAATGTTTTCGAACGTTTTTACCGTTGCAAATAGTTATTGCATCTCTATAACTATGCAATTACCTTACCTAACGACGTTATTGTCGTGTTGCAAATCAACGAACAACAGCGTTCTGTTTAAAAAGAAAGTTCCTTCACACTTACACGTCCTAAACCTTTCTCCGACGTTGTAAAATTGTGAATAAAAAGTTGTTGACAAAAGCCGGCGAATGTTGAACCCTTGCAATTAGTTAGCCATTTAACAGAGCCAGTATTTGCCGCCAACGGCTCTTATTTGCTAAATATTTTTGTTGTTATTGTACTTTTGACGATCCCGCTTCAACCCGTCGCGCGTCGATATTATACAGATACAGTAACATTTTAAAAAGGATATTTTACGAGCCGCCAAAGGCTACTAATAAAGTTTAACGGCCTACATGTTTATGGCTACGTTTAACAATGTTTCACAATACTTGTCTGTTGCGATCTTTATTATTCTGTTAGGAACCTACTTTGTTGGTTGCGTCAAAAGAAAATAACCGTATCTACGTTTGGTAAGGAAACAAACCCTTGCTTTGTTCATATAATAGTTTGGTTTGTATCGATGAATTGCTAAGCTTCATCTTTGTTTACATTAGACATGGTATGTTTGGGATTTTGCAGAATTTTACAAATAATAATACCTAATATTTATAATTAAAAAATAATACCTACCGTAACAATATATTTGTATATAATCTCTAAGCCGCACTATATCTGGAGTATTTTGAATGGATATAAGTAAAACAGTATGTTTAAATTATGATCTCACAGTTTAATTAGAAACGCTGCGTCAATCGTTTGCGCAACATTTCTGTCACGTAGATAAATATATCCTACTAGCTGAACCCTGCGCGCGTTGCTACGCCAAAAACTAAAATAAGGTAATCACAGTGGCGTCACCTATCAAAAATTGGTCGTACCAACTCAAAAATCTTCGTGGGCTCATACACAACAACTTTGCTAAAGATCATCACATGACCAAATGCATAGTTTACGATTCTATAAAGGACATATAGACAAACATTCATCTTTATATACACCATGTACACGTCAGTTCAACGAATATCAAAAAGATGGTGCTTATGGCGTTGGAATTTTTCATCGCTTTTTTTTCCGTTTTTCCAAATTTTTATGCATTTTTTTACAGATTATGGTAGTATTTCATTACTACTGCATAATGCAGCATGAATATTAAAAAAATATTATTGATTTTTACGAATAACAGCAATGTATTAAAACAATGTATAAATTCGCTATCAGCTGTTCGACCTTCGGGCTTATTGAATAAAGCATTCCTGAACGTTGTGTTTAAAGTGAGAAAATATTATCATGAGACTCATTACTTTATCACGATGTAGTAAAGTTTACATGTACACAAAGTAGGTATATGTATAAACAATGGTTACCGATTGCCTGCAACGTGATCAAAGGTGTCCAAGGTTTTTATTTATTTATTATTTCTTTAACATGTATTAATCACAATAAAATATATTGCGGTACAAATGACCAGGTTATTGCCTAAAGCATTCTCCACCAGCTAACCATTGAACTGAACTGAAATGCACGAAGGCGGTTTAACAAGTGACTTTGATGAGGTACAATTGACATCGAGGCAGAAATTTTAACTGGATTTAATTTATAAATTACAAGACAATTTAAAATATTCAGTCTTCTCGGTCTTTGAGTTTGTGATCTTGTACATAACACACAAGTGACGCAGATAAATCTATTGTTGGCTGTAAATGCATGGCATACCATAACACGCGATACGGGGCATCAAACACGATGGTCGATAAATGTGTGGGCCGGCATTTATAACAACATTATTTTGGGTCCCGTCTATCTCCCAGAAAGGATGAATGGTGCGCGATACCACGAGTTCTTCCAAAACGCAGTTGGAAGAAATGTTGGAGGAGATTCCACTGGGCCAATTGTCGAATACGTGGTACCAACACGACGGCGCACCTCCACAGGAGACGCTCGATGTGCGACAGTAGCTCAACGAGGCGTTTGGTGACCGATGGATCGGTTGGTTTGGTCCTCGTCACTGGCCACCGCGTTCACCAGACTTAACCCTACCCTAGATTTTTTCTATGGGGTTATGTAAAAGAAAAGGTGTTCGCGAGTGAAAGCCATTCTTGCGATGAAATGCGCCGCAGGATCGAAGGCGCATTTACAGAACTGCGTGCCGAGTATGACATAGACGTGTCGCTCATGCAGCGGCTCCATGCAGAGACTTTGCGCCGCGCTCAATTCTGTGAGTCGAGTTGGTGGCGGGCATTTCGATCCTTTTCTCATAAGAAGTAATAATAATTGAGGTGAGTGGTTGTTGAAAACAATTTGCTATTATTAGCGACTTATTAATGATTGTTTACATAATGCAATTTTTGAATGGTTTCACCTAGGTAGTTTAGGTAGGTACTAAGGGTTTTATAAGCTTATGTAACATATGGGCCAAGTTACCTACAATAAAATAAGCGATCTATTGGACCAGTGCCGGGCATAACTACCTACAATACAATATGCGGTCAGTTAGGCACGCGCGTAGCATTATCGCATTGTTCACAATACATTGCGCGCTCAAAAATGACCAACTCGGGAACCAGTAATTTCCGGGGAAAATTGTTGAAGTCATTTTTGTGTATTTAATGTTAAATATCTACCACTAAGCCTTCGGTACGGTGTAATTTACTCCATGTATATATATATTGGTATGTCGACAATTTTAGAAACGAGATACTTCAAAACGCAGGTTCTTCACTTTGTTGGCTTAATGAATGTCCAAGAACAGTAATTATTATTTATCATTACAACGTGACTCTTCATTTTCCAGCTAAATAAAACAAACGTTTTTTGTTGTTCGCCAGTCATATAATTTTGGTTTAGTGACATGAAAATCATTCAAGACAGAACTGTACATGATTTTTGAACATAAATGAATACTGATAAATACCTATTATAGGATTGTTGTACTAGTTTTCTTGATCCTAATAACTTTAAGTGTGAAAAAGCTTATCTATTAAATCTACAAGTATGTAATTTTATTAGCACTGGAGTAAAGTCATTTTGTTGCGCCGAGTAGACCTGAATACGCTTCATAATGGATGAAAAGTTTGTACAAATTAAAATATGTAGGTATCTACATAATGCTATAATATTGGCTTCCGTGAGTAGCAATCTACATATTTGTTATAGAATTGAAGAATTTGTTCTGCTCTACGGGTAATTAAAATATTTAACCACATTTTTCCGTATGTCTAATTACCAGTCGGCCTTTGCTATGTCAACACAATACTGTGGTTTAAGCGGAGAACAATTAGTTGCGGTGTACGGCGTACCTTAATGTAGAGATAAAAGAAGTTCCAAAGAATAGTAACCGAACGGTTCCAAAAACTAGTTAAGTTACGGTAGCAATAAAACTAACATTTCCAAGACAAAGGAGTGTTTTTATGTTCTCAGAAACGCCTAGAAAACGCAGGGCGCGTGAATAAATGTAAGACTAAACAAATAAGCGGCTACGTGCTACGTGCTATGTCATCCGAAACTAATGCGGTGCCGACGAAATAACAGCTCGTGACTCCGACTCATTATCGGCGCACCACAGGCTCAGCCCAACTTGAATATGGAATAGGTCGGATTTTAAATAATAAACCACTGTAGTTATGCTTACTCCTTAGGTGGGCCCCAGCTAGGTACTTTATGCTTAGCACTTTTAACTATGTTTCATATAGGCATATTTAATAAAATAATGACCCGTGTAGCGCAATGCTTACCATACCGTACCGTCATTCAAAGAAACCTGGGTTTGATTCCCTGCGAGGCAGAGATTTGAATGATAAATTTAAATTTCTACCTTTAGTTTGGGTGTGTGTGATCTTGTCTTTATGTGTTATCCATGACATGCAAAACTCAGAAAATCCTATGGTGGAAAAACTAATTCCGTCAGTCGGCGCTTACACTAAAAGTACCGCGTTTGTATAATGTCTTAAAACGCGAGGCCTTATGAGGTCAGGAGTTCAGAACACAAAAGAAAACGGATATCCCCAAACATATATACATAATACAGGTAATATGCCAAGATACATCAATGCACCTGAAGAATTTAATTACTTAGGTTATTGAGGTTATTATTGAACCGTAAATAACACCTTTGGATATCTACGTTAAGATTTGAAAGAAAAAATATTATTTAATGAGGTGTTCGTGGATGAGGAGGTTTATTCATGGTGTGTATAGGATTTGAGATACAATGTCTAGTTGAAAGCGAGTTGAGAGAAAATAGTTTTTTTTTTAATAGCCAATAACTGAAAATCTTTAATTGAAGCATTGAGTCACAATCGTTGATTATCGAAATAATATAATTTAAGATATCTGATATCTATTTTGGACATTTTATTAATTATTCTCAGTATTGTGTAAAGCAGGTATTAAAATTTATAATAACTCTTTATAGGGGTACTTTCGTCCTTTGGGGACAGAAGGAAATACCTCGTCTGTGTGGACCGTTAATATTTTGTCGTCAATGAAATTTGTTGTTATGATGAAATTACACAGGTATCGTTGTGGATCAGGTGTGGAGTCGACATAGGTAAGTGTACATTTGTGGGCAAGTACTTCAAAAATTTACCAATTTAATAGTTATCTGCTATCATAGACGTCAGTCTATGTAATCTAATAAATAAATGAGGGGCTAAGTTTGAACCACGACCGGGATGCACATTTGTGACAGATAAAAGTCTATTCTCAGGTGTTTATATAGACAGAAAAAGAGAATACTATTGCGGGTGTGTCAGTCCGAAAATATTACGTAACGAAAATTATAAAGGACATGCCGCAAAGCAAATAAAACTGTATAGTAGCACGACCGGTCATTTTGACGCCATTTTATTGTATCTAGTAAAAAAAGTCATGACAATAGTGATAATTGCTCTAGTTTGGGTTGTAGCGTATTTTAAAATAGAGCAATTGCTTTTGTCATTTTTTTAAAAAGGGCAGAGTAGTAAAAGCGATATGATGCAAAAAAACAAAAAATATTTTGTCTGTTAAATTGTAACAGTAACATTTTTTTGGAATTCTTAATTATGAAATGTTGACACAGTTAGTTATTCGGCGAAATAGTTGTATTATTCTTTGTGTATTGTTTTTGGTACTTACAAAACAAACTGTTTCGTAAAATTGTATCTATTATACTCAGTTTAATTTACTATTTTATTGGAATATAATTTTGTCAATAATTAACAGTATGTTCTATAAAAAATGTCTACAAACATTTTTAGTTAACACGCGATTGTATCGCTATCAGTGATCTCTTCCAGAGAGTAGTCCAGGAGAAAATAGAACACAGTGATATAATTGATACAGGATGTACGGTACAATTAATACCTATTTATTTATATAATGAAGCAATGATATTTTCAATTCCTAGAATTTCAGTAAAAGTAAACCTCTAATGGTAATAACGGTAGAAGGAGAGAAGAAGTTTGAGAAGTAACAAAAAAAAGTGATAATATAGGAGTATTATATTAGTGAAGAATTCTAAGGTTAACATAAAGAGCAGAAAAAGAGTTAGTAAAAGTTAGTGATACGTAAAGAATAGTTAAAATTGGAACGAAGGAGAAGTTGACTTTCATGTGACATAAACAAGTATGCAAGTCGTTCATTAAGGCGATGTACAGTTGAAGACACAGTAGAGAACAAAGGTATGTAAATATGCCGTCGAAATCGAAGTGGAAGTCACTGAAGTTATGTCATATTTGTGAAGTCCAATTATAAAGGTAATTGCAATTATTTTTAAGACGGTAATTTCAAAATATAAATTAACGTAATTTATAATTAAGTTCGCTGAATTGTGCAGTCTATGTTAATTTTTAACATGAAAAAAAAAGATATTGAAGATGTATGTAGTCTTTTACTTACTGATATGAACTTTGACATGCTTACTTGATGTAACTTTGAAATTAGTCTATTTAGTAAAATTTTAGATCAGGTGAAGTTCAGGATTAAAATGTCTACAAGGTGTACTTATATAGTGCACATGATTAAGACTCAAAACTGTATATTTATAAAATCTTGTTATCATCGTATGCTAAAAACAACAATTATAGTATTTATCATAAAAATGAGCTAGAGAATATCTTTTTATCTTCAATATAATAGTTGATAATGAGTTTAAGAATGATGAGTTAAATGTTATAAAAACAATTTTATTTTAAAGGTAGGTATCGAATAATATTATTTAAAAAAAATCTAGACAAGTGATACGATCTAAGAAAGAAAATACATGCAAATCCATATATTATGTAAAATTATTTCAATAATGGTTTAAATCAAATTTAGACACTGAGAGAAAACTCGTAATTGTATAAAACCTAGTCTTCTTATTTGTCAAGTGCGTCCCGCCTGTAAAACCTACTTTAGCCTTTTATATCATGCTACAGAGAATATTTATTATACAAAGGAATGTATGTGGGTATTAAAATTAGAATGCAGGCGGGTGGCCCTTGTGTCCCGACAACCTTTACATATGCAAAGCGGAGGCTGCTAGAGATCGGCGGCGTCTTTGGCATTGTACGCACATTAAGGAGCGGCGCGGACGCGGGGGCGGGAGCGAGCAGCGTTACTGATTTTAATGTTACAGCCTACGTGAATACGACGACCATAAAATTACTACGGAGAGAGTGTTCATGCAACATCAGGACTGTGAATTAGAATCACAGTTCATTAAAGCAGTGTTTAAAATCGGCTGACTATTAACTTTCATGATAAGTTATTTTTGCATATAATTCTGGGCAATCCGAATAGAAAGCTGAATTTTGCTTATTTAATTAAAGGCGACGTATACAAGACTTTCTTTGGGCTGTATTTTTTAAAATCAGTAACTTTTATTTAATATATTTGTATTACAATAAGACACCATTGCGATTGAAAACGGTACAATTAAAAACATTTGATCTTCATAATTGTATTGAATAATATTTTATTTAACTACCTAAAATAATATTGAGTTCGTGTTTTTTAGAATTTCCTTAGACAATGATATCACTTGATGATAAAAAATGAAAACCTAGACAATGTTAATGCCACAATCTTTATTTATTTTAATAAGAATTAAATTCAAATTTTCAATTAGAAAGTAAAAAAATATTTATTTAAATCAAAGGTTTGTACGTAGAAAGCCATAATCAATCTACCCGAAGTAATTTTCAATATTTTATACACACAAAAAAACTAAAATAAAAAAGCGAGAAATTGCAACACCATATACCGCATTATGATGCGCAGTAATGAACGGAGTAACTTAACATGAGCCTATGCACGATTGATGTATCTCACTATAGCTATAAAACATAATTCAATTAAACATCTTTTTTCGAAGTCTATAAACAGGAAACAGTTGCTTGAATAAAATATGTGACGTCACACGGGAAAAGATGAGGATTTTTTTTATCAGGTTCTTAAATAAATGTAAGTTACGCTTTAAAGTAAAATAAAGCGCACTACCTTAGTAGGACCCTATTCACACTCGCTTTGAAGAGACGGTGCTTTCATTCCACATATCTTCTAACTTAGGTAACTATTACTGGTTGAAAACGATGACGCAGACACAGTATGATGATGTAGCTGCACATAAATTACTTGTGGTAAGCGCTGCGTAGTGTTAAAACTAAGAAATGAAATTTATTCGACATTTAATTTCAATCCAAATTCAATATAAATTGTCCCGCAATACAATTGTTATTCTAGTCACACCGCGGCTTATTTTGTAGAGATTTTGCTTTCGAAGCCATGGATTCCAGGTTTGATTCCTGACTAGGAACCCTAATTTAGGTCCAGAGAAGTCAAATTCTATTTTTGTGGCCTGGAGGGGGTGGGGGGCTATTGGTTTATTTCGCCCAGAGTGTCAAACGTAGAATATATAAGACAAAATTAGGTATGTAATGTAAGGCGTACAAATTCCAAATACTTCACCTTAGTACTCTAATGGACATTTATATTAAATATTAATATTTCTTCTCGAATCGTAGGTGTCATTGATACCTTATTAGCGTTGTCTATGCCACAAGTAACTCAGGGATATTGGTACGGAGGTAGAGTGTGTAAGCGTTTATTTATTTAAATGTGTGTGTGTGTGTGTGCGTGTGTTTTCAATCGAATAGCCAACAAACGAACAGATAAACCACCTGATACTAAGAGAACCTTCACACAACGATTACGAAAAATCGATTTAAACGATGTGGAGTATTACAGAGTATCAAACGTGAGTATAGATACACAGGAAGTGTTCATAGGTTGTATTTATTTACGTTACGGATACGATGTGCTTTTAAATGCTTTATTATTAATGCTGTGGTCTGACTCCAATTAACAGGTATCGGTTCGTTTTCCGTCCGATGTAAAAATTTTCATGAACCATCATTTTCCTAACAAATAAATGTAATACAGCCGGTAAATGTGTGATCGTAGCGTGGAAATAAAATCGATAAATTAATCTTTGCATTATTATATATACCATTGAATACTTACAGAATTTTATCTAAGACTCAGTTAAGTGACACTAGTAAAGATTCGATCAACTTTTTAAATCCGATCAATACCAAACCGATAGCAATTAGGTGATACTCTATAGTCCGTCAAATTTACAAATTTTATCAGGATATATACTGAAATACAGCAGTAGTAGCAGTAAAATACAATTAAATACAGATATGGCAAAAGTACCGACAACCTTTAAATTAGACAATCTTGTAGGTCGAAAGGTATTTCGCAGTACGCTCGTATATTGGTACGACGCGAGTCGAAACCGCGCCTCGTGCGTCGTGTCGTGTACGGTCGGCCTACGGACTACTACGTACACGCCGGACACGCGAGAAGCGAAGAAACCGAAGCGGGTGGCGTGCGGCGGTCGCGTGCCGGCCGCTGCAGCGCGCCGCGCGGTGTCTGCCGCGTGGCCCGCGTGTCAGTCGTGCGTCGACCGTCGTACGTACAGCGCGTGTCGCGTGCTAAATATGCAGTGATTGCAACGATCGCGAGTGCGCTAGTGATTTTTAACCCTTCTATCGTTCTAAGATGGTGACCGGCATCGCGGGCAGTCCCCAACAGGGCGCACCTAACCCTGTGGCACTGAACAACATGAGCCCTCCAGGGTCAGGGGTTCAGGATCAGAAGAAATCTGTAGGAGACAATAGAAGGGTAATTTTTAAAGATTTTATTAATAGCTTTAAAATTTGTTATACCAGGGATCTTAATATAATTAGTATTCGTAAAAAAGTAGAGACCAAAAAAAATATATTTGTAAGTTTTAATAAATTTATGGTGGTACTTTCAGTTGCGTATTAAAATTTCTGTGCTATATTTTAAAGATAGAATCTTAGCCAACATCCGCAGTCCTTTCAATATCAGATCATTTTATTTTGACGGTCAAATGGTATATTCTATTTAAGGATATAGGTGCCTAAATTATAAATTTTATACATATATCGTTGGATTTTTTTATGATAGATCTGAAACTCTATGAATAAATTAAGAAATACTTTAAGTAACTTAACAAAAAACATATACGCCATCTTAACTATGAAATAACAAATATAGAGCATATAATCACTATAATAATGAAGTGGTAAAATTGAGTCTGAAAATTAATTAAGGAATAATAAATTCCTGTTTCGTTGACCAACTCACTCCAGCCTTGCCCTGCACTTGTTTGACTTGTAATGAGAGAAGTTGTTGGAGGCTTTTGATTTTCCTTGAAGTCTAGGAGACATCAACGGATGCCATAAACGTATGTTGTGATCTTGTGAATTGGGCAAGGGACATAGATGTATACATATATGTATTGGTATATATATGGTGATCTATCTTAAGCTTTTGATTGTATATACCACGAAACTATGCTCCCTAAACTCAAGAATACTGCACTTTAGTTTAACAGCGGCATGTAATTATAGTAGAGTTTAATATAATCTGTAGTAATATAATATTTTAAATTAAATTACGTTTAAACAAATCTCTGATGTGATGGGTGTTTCCCAGGGTACAATCCTAGGTCTGTTTCTTTATTATACCTTTAACCGTATTTTCTTATTAATAATTATTAAATTATATACTTTCATACGTAGGTATAGCGACAGCGTACTCTCATGATGTCAAATTATGTTTAAAACTAATAAAAAAGACAAAAATCAAACAGTTCTTGCTTTATTATTTTTTATGAATGTTCGGGCAAAGTGTCAAATAACTATTTATAGATTGATAATATTAGACTATGGTTTATGATAAATATGCATAATAATAATGGCGCCGCAACCGGTTCGGCCGGATTAGATGTTTTTTAATTATTATATTTATAATTGTTGATTTAAATGGTACGATGGGGTATTTTTAGTCTGTCCTATTCGTTTACGTGATAAAAGGTCTGTTCTTATCGCATTAGCATTAGAAGTTACAGAGTTGAAGTGAATTTGAATATGAAAAATATTATCAACCCATTAATTTTGTGTGAATCGTTAAGAGAAAGACATCAACGAGTTATTAATTTTCTTAATTCAGTTAAAAAATCAGAATTTGGTTACCCACTAATGTGTAAAATAATTATGATATTGTAAGTATTTTCCTTTCTATTTTAAAATGTATTACGTTATTATTGAAAAAGTTAATTACGAGGCGTAAAGTAACTTATCAGTTGTAGCGTAATGCGGTAGTTTATCCAAAAAAATATACAATACAATTTATTTATTCGATTAAAATGTACTTCAGTCAAGAAAAATAAAATTATAATAACACTTTGACAGCCAGTTATTTTCTTCACTTTTTTCCTAGAGTGTTAGACGTATTGGTATATGGGTGACGGTGACCACTCACCACATGGTGGCTCGTGATCTACCAAGAGATAAAAATGATAAAAAGAAATGTTATGCAAACATATGCTGTTGTTTATTTTAGTTAGCAAACAGAACCATAGAAACCACAGACTATGAAATTTTATTTTTACGATTTTGTTTTTTTTCTGGTAACATAATTATGTGTAACAATTGTTAGAGATAGGTAAGGATTATAAATATCAGAGCGCATAATATGGGCTTATTAAAATATGATTTTAACCATATATTATCACGAATTGCTTAGCAGACTATTAGAACCAATTAATATATTACTGCTATATATAGTACACGTAATTTATGTAGTTTTATTTACTCTAAACTTTACTGATAGAATAGTTTCATCTGTAATAAATATTAAAGTGATGTTGCATATCCGATATTGAATATCACTTAATCAACTTAGTCAACGCGTAGCATAAAGAATATAGAGAATTTAGTTAAGCGAAAAGGTCCGTCACAGGAAAGTAACTCGGCAATATAAACACGTTAGCACACAA
Organism: Calpodes ethlius; assembly: GCA_018251375.1. Taxonomy (NCBI): domain Eukaryota; kingdom Metazoa; phylum Arthropoda; class Insecta; order Lepidoptera; family Hesperiidae; genus Calpodes; species Calpodes ethlius. Next base: position 5,411 of record DWPA01001365.1, on the reverse strand, counting down.
GCAACACTTCGTGACATAGCAAGCTTGTGCAAATAACGCAAAACTGAGCGTCATACACGAACACGGCGTTGCTAGTGAGTTGGAGATTCTTTTTTTATGTAAATAGTCGATGTCGACTCGATGGTAAGTGGTTACCGTCGCCCAAGAACATTAACAAGACACGTGTCGGTAGCGGAGCCAGTACAGCCGGAGTATGACGGTAATTTTTCGGCCGATTCTAGCAAGGGAGTGGTAGCTGGTCAGATAGTTTTTATGAAAGTGAGCTTGTTAATTAGCTCTTTAAAGATACAGTGACTTCCTATAGTAACTACTTTACAATTAAAACGTTTGTATCTCGTCCAAATGTGTAGAATATATTTAGAATATTGGTCAGAGAGATTGGTAATTTTATATTTATTTTTAATTATTATTTTTGCAAAAGTTAACTTAAGTATACAAATATAATGATAATAATAGTTTACGTTTTAAGTTACGAGTATTTTCATTTTTAACTATTATGTACATAATATTACCAAGTATGCAATTAAAAACGTTTTAACGAGATGTACCTAATACTAGTGTCGCAATTAAATAATATTACGTTAAAATACGTCCGTAGAACAACTATTCATCCGTCACTTAAACGTCTGCTTTGGTTTGGAATCGATCCCTGGACCGTCCAATCGGCAAGCAATGTCGGCAGATTGTCAAAAACGGAATCGTATACATCGACTTATATTATTGCCTTTAGATATTCCGTTATTATTTACGAACAGAATCTATAACTGGGTACCATGATTACCACGGTTTAGCTACGTGTAGCTATGTGTAATTATTGAAATAGAAATGATTGAAGTAGATATGTGTTCTACAAACTTTAGTCGAAGATTCTAGCTACATAAATGCTTGGTTAAGTATATAACAGTATTTGTAAATGTTTTTTTACTGTTTGCGTTCAAATTCCGTTAACACAATAATACAATGAAATGAGATACGTCGAATGGCTGTCGAAAGGATTTTAGTACGTTAGACGCCACACACACAGACAATGAAATTAATAGATAATAATTAACACTAACACATAAGAAGAACACTATTTAACAATTTTTTTTATGGATGTTTAAAGAATAATTTGTAACAAATCAGAAAAGATTAGATCTAGTAAGATTGTTCACACATTACTCATTATCCACGGATATACAGCGCTCGCATCCGTTGGCGCCGTTTGTCTATGGTCGTTGAGTTGTCAGCAGCGTGGCGGGCGGGCCAGACTCCGGTGAGTCAACGCGTGGGCGTGGGCGGCGGGCACCCGTGGGCTAATTGTCGTGGGAACGAGCGTTCGCCCACACCGCTGCTGTCCGGTTTATTAGACAACACTCCGCCGCAGATTAGATAGGCGTTACGCGCGGATGCTCAATCTACTCGAATCTATGCGCAAGATATATGTAGTACGATCAGTATGAGTAAAAAATATTTTATCTTCCTATAGGTACCTTCATCGTATTTGTTCTTTTATCGCCTGTGTTATGCGTGTTAATTTCACGGTTCGTTTAGGACCCATGGTGGCTTGTCAAGCAACGTAGCTCTACTACACAAATATAGGCATTACGCACTTCGTGCTCTAATACCACCATGTTCAAACTGCGTATTATTATGACATATCCCGTAGATATTTTTTCTACTTATGCATTTTAAGATAATTCCTTTTGTAAATCCCTTTCCACCTATAATAATAAATTATTGTGGTTATTTTAGTTACTTTATAAAATCGTCATGATCCCAATCCAAATAAATACAAATTAATGTTAATAAAATTCTAAAAATACGCTTTTATAGTGCAAGAAGGTGAATAACAGTGCTGTTCACCTCTGAGTAGTGTAGTATCAGGTCTGCTTGTGAAAAAGATTAATTGTCATCGGAACTAAAGCAATGTATCAAATTTCACAGGATAAGAGAAAGTAGCTCTAATTTATTTGCAGAATTTGAATCATACAAACATTCTGACAAACTAACGAACATTAAGTTAAACAAAAGCTTTCACAAAGAGTACATTAAATGTCTTGTCTAAACTTATTTCACTTGCAACGTAGGTATCCCGACTGATTTTCTGTTTTAAATTAAGACAATACCTATTAGATTACATTTCTACTGAAATACATGTATAAGTATAGATACATCGTAAATAATTTAAACAATCACCGAGCCGAGGCAATTGGTTTGAAACGGCAGCATCATTGGTGGCGCTGTAATAATTTCCATACAATTCTCGTGGCGTCGTTCGGCGGGCGCGGAGGCGCGTGTGAGCGGAGGAAGCCATTACAGGCGCGAGGCACGAGTAGGCGCGCGCGATCCATCATCGGGCGATAAACATCATCGCCGAGAGATTAGACGGTCGTGAGATCGCGCCCACGCTTCCCCGGGCTGGCCGCCCTCACCGCAGTCACCGCTTCAAGTAGGCGGCCAGGCCGACTATTAAACACGCATCGGCGTATGAAATGTACCAAGATACGACTCTGACAGGTTATTTGTTTTGATGCGTTATGTAGGAGGTACTTACTGTATTTACCAACGTGATTACGTCCTAAGACATATTTGTTTCGGAATATTTCTTTCTTACGTAGCTGTGACATTATAGACATAAATAAGTGTTTATTGTACGATTTGTACGTAATTTTTCATGGCCTTTAAAAATCGAAGTTTCGCGAATTTAACCTGTTCAAGCTTTTAAGTTTGGAAGCGTAAATATGAAGAAATCGTCGGCGCTAAAGCGAAAATATTTGTAATCGTCGTCTTGTGAAAAACTGAAGAGGAAAAATACGAGTGGATTGTTCTTTACGTAACGTTTGGCTAGTCACATGTTGCTTACGGATATAGCGCGCACTAGCGCACGTAGTTCTAGCATTAGTAATGCGTGGTTCTAGTGTAATTCTGCGGCGAGGCGCCGGCAGCGACACGTGCAGCGGTCGCATGTCACAAGGAACTAGGCGCCTTCCCTCTCATGAGTCGGTGCATTGCCGACGTCAACATTTATGATATTAAAAAAATGGACACAGTAAATAAAAATTTAGTTAGTTTATCGTTTTTAGGTTACAGGATAAACTTGTTGTGGAATTTATTTTGTGGTTGATCTAAGACCTGCATATACGATTTTGTTTATTTTTAAAAAGTTCCTTGAATCTTTGACTTTTTATAACTTACATACAGGAATGTCTTTTAATATTTATTATTGACACGCAAACATTCAATGTCGAATGACATGAAGGGCTATTGTCATTATAATAAGATAGTATATCTAGGTACATAATGCCAAAACGCGATTGAGGACAATTTGGACGGCGTAGTCACGCAGTATAATATAACTATTATATGTATGATACATTTTAGAGTATATACTGTCGAACTTTATAGCACATACTCGTAGTTAAACACTGTTTATATACTACATTGCTTACAGATTTCGCTACACGCGGTATAATAAATAACTGCAACATCTACTTAATGAGCAATGACACGAAAATAAATGATGCGCATAAACTTGGCGTCATTATTGACTCGATAAGAAAATACAAATATGACATGTGTTTGAATAAGTAGCGTAGATAGGTTTCTTTTTTTTTTAATATTATTTTTAATGATCAGACATTACGAATTTTAGGTGTAAAACTAATACCTAATATAATTACATGTAATAGGAAATTATAATTAAGATATAAAGCAATAACCACGTTATCACAGGTTACTAAATGGCTTGACTCACTTATATCGCTATTAAATTTCATCCAATTAGAATGGATTTGCAAAGCCGCTAAAATGTCGCGAAGATAGTAAAATTCCCAAAATATCTAGAATGGAACGCAGCGACGATAGCGTGTTGGCTCCGTTGGCAGCGTTTGCCGGGACGGGTATTGGCAAGCGTCTGGCACTCTGGCACGCATGCGGCGGCGCGGCGCGTCGCGTGCCAAGGCGTGGGAGAGCGACCGGCCGCGGCTTCCGGCACGCGCTTGCCCTCGCCGGCTTCGCGCCACAGAACATCACATTATTTCTGCCAATGGATGTGTCATTAGATTGATTGAACTGAGTCTGTCTGCGTCTGTTACGCTTATTACAGTTATTAGATGATTATAGGTATTATGCTAATGTTTTACTAGAAAGGACAGAGGAGACATTATTTTATTGACGAATTTCGAATGAAATTATTTATGCAGTTTTCGCTTTATTCGTTAAATATGAGCTAAAATTTGAATTAAATTATGTCCACTATCGTTTCTAAAATCATTTTATTTTCCTATATGTATATTTAATTTCTTACTGATGATAAAAACGTAATGTCTCTACATACATTTTAATTTTGCACTCAATAGGTACTTAGTTGATTAAATTTTACAATGTAACTTTTGTACAATACCTACCTTATAATTTATAGTCTAGGTAATAAATTTAAATATCAGCAGTGTGACTACCGCGAAAATTTTTTTTTCCTTGTGACATTAAGCGTGACTCTCGTGATAAATATTTATGGTTAAACTACTATTCTGCTACCTACTGTAGTGATATAAGTCAATTTGAACAACGATAATGATTTAATTTAAATCAATTCTCCCCTAAAAAATAAATATAACCCCAGGTCTTAAAGAAACTTAGGCACTGCAAAACAATGTAACTTGTAACTAAAGAAACGACTTTGTTATCATATTTTGTAATCTGCTGTTCGGGTATCAGCATCGTTTCTAAAAATCCTTAATAGAATTTAACGAGTGTAATTTGTTTTGAACACACGTCGAGTGGCGTGGCCGTCGGATGTCACACGGCTCAATTATGTCACCGGGCGCGTGCAACCGCCAATCGCCGTATCTGTCACACCCCACTGTGTGTGTGTCACACAGTATACACGTGCCGACTACTGCCGACTGCAACCGACGGTACTTGCTATCAATAAGGAAACTACAGGTGTACGAGTAAATTCTTGATGTTATCAAACGATACCGATTTAAATTTATTGATTGATAATAACGATTTTGCTGTTTGTCTCATTTCTTCTGAACTTAGAAACAGAATAAACAATTCGAACTTTACAGGTAGAAATTAGTAATTTTGGAGTAACATTACAGTACATTATATTTTATTTCAAGTAGTACCTCCGTTAAAAATGATCCGCTAATTTAAATGAGGCCTATCTTTTTCGAAGTACGTAACTAGTTGTATAATACACTAGTCTGCACTATAAAAAGATGTAAGGCGATCTTATAAAGTGGGAGATGTATTTTAGACCCACGACACTAATTTGAAAAATTCATTTGAAGGACAGATTATTGTAGTATGTAAACTATGTAGATTATAATAATATGTCATGTGTATACAAATTAGTTAAAGCCATGTCGATATTAGTCAACTAAGTCGAAAAAATTCGTGGATCTTAGAAGTTCCACGGCGAG
>DWPA01001364.1:0-18945 GCA_018251375.1 Calpodes ethlius | reverse complement strand
CCACCTATACTAATATTATAAATGCGAAATTGTGTTTGTTTGTTTGTCTTTCACGGTGTAACGGATCGATTTAGTCTAAGCAGATATCAGTGAAGCTGAGAAACCATTAAAACTGAGATAAAAACTTACTTGGGAACTAAAACATAGGGATTAATCCCAAAAATAGTTAAAAAACTTTACTCTTCTAAGTACTGCGTACTAAATTAGTAACATCATATTTACTCTTGAATGAAATATTACATTCTACCAATATTAGTCTCAGCCCTAACTAATAGTATTCCAAATCATCGTACCGCGTTACAAAAGATAAAACCCTTCCGTTTAAACGCGCTGAATTTCCAAACTACTATATTTTATTACACCGACATGATTTATATCCAAATACAATTGAAATTGCCCAACAAATCCACAGATCATGTTGAAAAATAGAGTTATTGTAAGGGAACATTTTACAGATTTGTTGTTTGAAGTGAACATTTAAAATTTTACGATCCAAACCCGATTTTATTATCTCGCTGCGATGTAAATCATGCACTCGAAGGGGAAATACGTAATCCGTGCCGCGGATGTAGGGGGATTGCGTCAAGATATAGTTTTCAACTATTGTGAAATTCGTGCGTTGTTGTAGTGTTTTGTAATAACAATATATTACTAACAAATAGCTTCACAAGCACAGTAGAAGCTTCATATTGTTTAGTTCTTATCGATACAATTATTTTGTAAATAGAATGGTTACATTGTTCATTAAATATTACATTTGGTAGTAAATTACGGGTATCATTTTACAATACCTTTAATTACTGTCAATGTAAAAGTATACGTGCCTTATTATGTAATTCGAAATTCAAATAAAGTGCATTCGACTTTTGGAATTACTCTTTCATTGAAACAAAAGAAATTGTGTCGCTATTCACTGGTAAGGAATTCCTTTTTCTGAAACCATTCCTTAGAGTTAGCTCTTGTTATGTTTAGTAGTTATCGATTATACTATTGCTTTATAAATAGAATGGTCACATTATCAATTACAGGGATAACATTAGAAAGTACATTAGAGGTTACATTTTAAAATACATACCTTTAAAAAACTGTCAATGTAAAATCAAACGTGCCTTATGTAATTCGAAATTCAAATAAATTACGTTCGACTTTTTTTATTAATGCATTGAAACGAAAGAAGTTGTCGTGCTATTCACCATTAAGGTTCCATTATCTGGAGCCAGTCCTTAGAACTAGCTCTTGTTAAACACAAAATTCAGTCATCGGAATTAAAGCAAAGTCTGACCCACACAAATAAACTTAATTTTAATAATGTTACTAGTAATAAATTAATATTATTTTTATTTAGCATATATTATGTCAAAACTTTTCACAATATCTATATATTTTATGAAGGCATTTTTCTTTCTCTTTGACTCTTTAAATTACATTACCGTTCAAAATATAACTGTGCTTATAGATAATTCTGATTGTTTGTGAAATAAATAATCATTACCATTCAGGGAAATTATTATTGGCAAATATCCCCGTCGGTTATTTACTTAATATAATAATCGTGTTCACTGAATTTTCGTAATCCGATCTGCGATAAATGCAAATTATGACCGTCCATTACCGCTAATAAAGTCCATATTTTAAACATGAAGTTAAATTTTAATACAATCTGTGAATCTATTGAAAATTATTGCGTCGGTCTTAAAATCTTAACCAGTTTTGCTTGAAACAATTTGAATAATATTGGATGACAAATTATTTGAGTTACGATTCTTGTTTGTATGTGAAGGGGAACCGAGTCGCCTTCAGTTTGTAGTGGACAAAGGCTGAGGTTATGGCAAAAGGTCCCTCTTGTTAAATATCGCCGAGATTTATGTCACTCAGTTTAATCCAATGGGATTTGCTTGGGTGGAGGGTATTTCACTCGTCTGGAAACTACGCATCTTCTAATATATACCGTAAAATATATTTTAAGGTTCTTCAGTTATCTGATGATGCGTATGTATTGTAACAGGGTTCTATACCACGCTACTACTCTTATTCTTGGATCATTTATTGTAAACGTGTTTCCAATACATTAGCAAAGAAATAATCGAAGGGATCTTTGCTTCCGTCTTTATCGGCAATGTAATAGGCAGTTAAATGTTGCTAGAGCTAAGATGATGCATCACAAGATGAAGAAGAGCCGACGGTCCCGTATTCTGGATAAAAGAGATCCTACTCGCGAAACGAACGGTCTCGGGAGTGAATCCTGACAGGGCTAGACCAGCTATGTAATAAGGACCATTAATCCCCGTATTCACAAATACTACTCTGAGTTCTTCCAGTGCTCGAGAACGAATATCGTCATTAAACCATTTCATAAACAATACTTAAGTGAAATCTACTACAATGCATTTGTCTAAATCAACGCTAAGGTAAAATAGATGACGAGTTATTTTACGGCTCGCGTATGTCCATTTATGTTTGATGGCTAAATAGAAAAAAATAATTGTGTTTATATTGCCGTCTTTGTCGTTATCATTGTTCACAACTTTAAAGAGTCTTATGCGTACTTATAGTAAAGTAATTCTTGAGTGTTGTTTATGAAATTATACAACGCTTTACATGAAGAGTCCACCGGAAAATAGCTTTTTTGCATTATGTTGCTACATTACATATGTAATGATTGTTCTTGAATGTGAGGTTAATGACATGTGGTAGAATTCGTATTGAGACTCATAGAAGACTAGTGCGGGGTATGCGTGTGTGAATTAAAAATGAAACGGACCCAAATTCATACGTCATTCATGTACGTCACGTTTAAATAGATTTTAAACCTAAGCAGATTCAGAAAGTTGAACACTCGCGCAAACCACTATCTTCATAAAAACAGCCATAAAGTTTGTCATTCCGTTCGCTGCGACTTGCAAAATTTCCGTCGTCAGCGGCAGTAAAACAGTTGTAAAATTCATTACTGCGTTTATGCCCACGTTAAGACATAAGCGCTTGTTAAAACGTTCATCGTAGCTTCGGAATATCCGATGAAGGTATTCAAACGTTTAAAGAGTTTGCTTCCGTTGTGGGGAATATTGGAGTACAACGTTTTGAAGCGTTTTAAGAGTTTTTTAAATTCTTTATTATCATCTTATATGACCTCTTTAATCCCATAGGTTATACAACTTCACAGATCTACAACCACACCATTAGGATGATCGCATCCCCTTCTCCAAGAAGTCTTTCTCACTCTTCTGTGTTAGCCCTTCTTCGCAAAATTAGTCTTCTCCATTAAGTTACTACTACATATGTGTTAATTACCGCGAAAACTAATAATACCACGCCCATGTGATCAATAAGTTAGCGCACACTAGTTAAAGCGCTAATTGATATAGTAATTAGACAGAAATAAATTTTGGTTAGAAGCATTCGGTCGCAGTCATTAACACTAAAGTTACCACAGAAGAGATAAAAGCCTTAGAAGAGATAAGTGCATTATAGTTTTAATGTTTTGCCAGTACATGGGTACACTTAGTTTGGCTGGTGTTTATCTATCAGCCTTTGAAGGTCGATTGGACATAGACTTCCCCTAATTTGCTCCACTCAGACCGGTTTTGGGCGTTCTGTATCCAGTGAATACTCGCTGTCTTTTTCAGGTTCTCAGTCCATCTGATTGCGGGTTGTTGTTGATGGTGTCGTACTAATATAAGTTAAATGCAGGATTCATTTGTGAAAAAGACGAAGTTGTTAAGCATATACTGTGTGCGTTGATAATTGTAAATGAGCTAAGGGTATCATAGAGAAATGTTAATTTTAAGATCCTCAGAAATCTGTTTGGTAAAGTTAAATCAAATGAATCAAATATTAACTTAGAATTAAGTGAATTTAAAACAAATTTATCTTTCTAATTAATGGTTGATCCAAATTTGGTCCTAAGATCAAAAGTCAAGAATGCTCGAAGCGATTTCCTCTTCGTAAGAATAAAGTTTGAAGACAGTCTTCGAAGGTTTGTTTCACCTAAAACTGAAGGCAAATGTATCGCGTATTTCGACATAAGTAAAAAAGCTATCACTATCGCTATAGAAACTTTTTGGAACACCCATTCAGAATGACACGTGGCATTATGTAAACCATGTCATGTGTATTTTGTAAGGCGTATTTCTACGTTTGGATCTCTGAAATAGTAATACAGCATATATTTCTAGGTTTGACGTGCAGAAGTAGATATTAAAATTGAGTTAAACGACGTATAGTATAGAATGTGGTGTTTAGTGAGTACTTACGTTTATTTTGGTGTTAAATTAATAAAGATTTTTTAATTTAAGAATTTTTCTTTTCCAAAAAAGGATCCTATTAAATATTTGAAAATGGAATTTTTATTCAATTTCATACATATACAAATTGTATTTGTTTTTATCTAGGGTGGGACATTTTTTTTTGGGTGAGAGTATTTTTTTAATCTAGTGCGGAACAAAGGATTCTACTATAGAATCCTTAGTGCAGTAAGGGATTCAAAGTACATCAGTCGATGTTTATTAGTGTTTTTCCCTAGATGGAAATTCTACTTATGTAACCATCAATGAGAAAATAAATAAGTATAAATTATGAATAAGAACATTACATTATTTGAGGAAGACATACTTTTTTAGAACGAACGTAATATTTGAATTTGAATATACAATTACGAATAAAGGCGGAAGGCATTTCGCGCGTTTTTCTCTGACTTTTTTTCTAATTTGCCTCGTGCAAAGATTACTTTACCATGCAGCCTGTTCATATAATGTTTCTGTTTGATCTCTTTTGTGATTTAAACTTTTACTAACAATATCCACATTCTAAATTCAAATTACTTTCAGTCCCTAGACATTAAAAGTGCCATTTTAATTCATGTTTGCGTGGAAAAAACTATGAATAAATGTGAGAAAATAACATTCCAATTCGTATGTAGATATTCTACAAGGAAGCGAGATAGAGATCCCAACACGAGTAGAGAAAGTTGATTAGGACTCGAGGATAGATAGAGGTACATTTATTTGTCACATAAATTTGTACCGAACCCGGGATGTTAGAATGCTGTTCGCTACTTACATACAACGGGTACTGAAGTCATTAAAATTGACAAATAATTTATCCTCTCCTCGCCGTTACGAACAAGAATCTATATTTACTTGTAATAAATCTGTAACTCGATGAACGATGTCTCTAGATATATTTGAGACTATATTTTAGAAAAGATTTTACGCCCGTATTCATAAATAATACTATGAGATCTCACAGTGACATCGAAGGAAATTAGATTATATTACCATCTACTTCACCGATCCTTTCTTTCTATTCTACTGTGAGACCTCATAGTATTGTTTGTGAATACGAAGGTAAGTACGGTTATTGACTGAACTACTAGATTTTTAGAATGATTTTTAGATGTAGTTATATCTGATATATTGGAATAAACTTAAGGTCATAATATCTATTAGTATTTTATTTATTTACAAACTAAATAGATTCGTCATTCAAAGATTTCCTTAGAAAATATTTTCGAACGACTGTTCTACGGGAGGTAAGTGAATCAGGCGATTACTAGTTTAATATTTATTTTACATTTTCAGATAACAAAGCTCTTATACTCAATAAATGATAAATATTCGAACGCTCGTACAATACACATAATGTTTGGATTCAATATTTGTGTAAACAGTTCGTATTATTCTCTGGGATATGTTATGAGGGTACGAAATAATATATATTGTAATAACCATTAGGTGTATTTATTTAATACACGCGTATAGTCCGAAATCCGATCCGCCAGACCTTATTTAATTTCTAAGGAACAAAATAATTATATTATTAAAATTGACGGCCCCGTCGCCTAGTTGGTAGTGACCCTGCGTGCGAGGGGTCCTGGTATCCATTCCCAGCCGGGGTAGATATTTATGTGACAGATAAATATTTTTTCTCGAGTCATGGATGTTAGTGTTATTTGTATTGTCCATGCCACCTGCGACACAGGGAATCCTACTGCAGGGGTTTGAGTGTGTTAGCGTCGTATAATAAGTAACTGTGTAGTTTAATGCTATTGGTGAGACTTTCCTCGCATACCGCCTTTCTACCTCTTCACTGCGTCATGTCTCGGTGTGAGCCTACCCTAAACAGATGTTGAAATATCGTTAGAGTCAATTTGTTGTCACCATCTGAATAAGGCTTCATTGTTTGTGCAAGATTATTGGCTGGATAAGTGTCAACACCTTGACTAAGAGGTTTTATAGATATTTCGATAGAAAATACTTTTGGACCTATTCAACCATACTTTACTATAAATAATATTACTGAATAATAAGCCAAATAAAATAAAATACTCTTCTTCAGGGAATTTTAGTAGGATGTCAATATTTTAAGAATAATAAATAAAAAATGATTAAAAAATTCCTTAATTACGACTCTCAGTTGAAACGTAAAGGTCATTTTAAGCAAGAAGTAATATATTTTTACGACAGAAAAACATCTAGAAAATTGTAAATGTAGTAAACAGACCTCTTTTTATACAGGCGCTTCGATGTTCTGAGAATGTCGAGCCAGGAATGACAACTGTCATTTTGACAAACGCGGGTTGACGTCTCTCCCAATCTGACGCAACCGGATCCTTTTGCGAGCAACGATCGAACTGGAATCATTTGGAATCGTCCCCAAGCAAGACGTGTTCGGTGGAGTGTCGATGTGTACTAATAAATGTATATGTGCTGATTGTAATTTTGCGAATAATAATCGTGTATCTTAAGTTATCTCTAACAGGTGTTTTTAATTCTCCTCGCCCGCCTACCCACGACGGCGGCAGCCGCGTCGAAGCCCGTAGCAACTGATGACGGCTAAGTGCCTTCATATATAATAATATCCAGTTGATACTGTTGTTATCTGCTGAGCGAATTTGGACAGACAAGTATGTGAATCAAGTACTTTTTGGACTCTGGTTGTATGTGTTGCCATTATTATGAACATATATATATATACATATATATATAAATATATACTTATCGTGCTTACAGTTACCCTAAAACGCACGGTAAGTTACTCAGAACCCCCTGTCGCATCTGCAAACGTTAATAATGCCCAGTTCACTTAATATATTTCCTCTTTATATATTCTAACGTATTTTTTCAAATCTGACTATTCCATGAACCCACGACAGTGCAGTTCGAAGTTTGGAACATTTTTAAACATTCATATTCCAATTTCAAATTCCGCCGTATAATCTTCGCAACGCAAACACCGACTATATTTCTTCATTAGCCAGTTTTAAGCTGGGATTGTTTTAAGAAGATAACGTACTACGCAATAATTACTGCGGAAAGGTAATGCGAAATCCTTATGTCTGTGACGATAAGGTTTAAAATGGAATGTAGATCTCGTTTAAGTTTTTAATACGTTCTAGTGGCTTTGGCTAATTTGCTAACGCTTCGAGTGATGTTTCGTTACTTTGCTCGAGGCTTTTAGAAATAGAAATAAAAGCAGCTTTGAAAAAGATAAGGTGAAAGATAACTGACTTAGCAAAGTAAGTAGATTGTTAGAGGGATTCACTTAGCGGGATATCACTGATTTAGTTTCTGTTAACGAATGCACTGATAATGGTCAAGTTTGAAAGTTTTTGGTACTAACTCTTAAGCCTGGGGCAACGGTTTTTAGTTCTTTCACAGTGAAATGGAGCGTCGTTATGATATGATTTTTTGAGTGGATATGCTAGTAACATTAAAGAATAACATAGATTACTATTTATCGTGAAAAAAAACCTTAAAAAAAAAAGAAGTTATGTCCTAAATCCTGTTACGTACGAATAATAACAAACTGTCTTATTAACACTTTATCCTAGCATGACTTACTAATTACAGTCCTATTCGAAGTTTATTACAGTCATCTATCGGTAGCAGAGGATGTTAGTACCAAAAATTCATATGCAATCGTTATCTCATAAAAAAAACAAAAAAATGTGAATTTATATGTAAGATTGTGTTATTGCAAGCACGAAGCTGAGTCGGGCAACTAGTAAACCAATAAATCAATCAGAAGTCTATAAAGACTGTATTAGGATCACTTCACGGGCACTTGTCTGTCGTTCAAATCCTCACCAGATGAAAACTTCAAACGAAAGAATGAGGCGTTTTAACGTGATCTTGTCCCGACCCAATGTAAGCGTCAATCAAGTGTTCTTGATTCTTTCAACATTACGATGTTTAGAATTTTCCTTATTGTTCTCTGTGTTTACTTTAGGGTTTTTCAAGAGAAGCTTTATATAGATATCATGGAGAATTAGTGATTGTTCACACGTAGGTGCGCAACAAAATATCTCACAACGACAAATTAGTTTAAAATGCGTAATTTCATGGTGGGTGCTGGACTGAAAATTTTATAATAACACGGGAAACCATTGTATACATAGCGCTCAGAACCTGTCGAAGTGGCGCGAAAGTGTCAATTAGGAGAGGTCTATGTCCAACAAAGGTCTTTAAAAGGCTGTAAGATATATGTGTGCGTGTCGTCTGATGTAAATACAATACTATAACACATACTTACATTCTGTATGCTTCACTTTAGGTGAATACTTGATAAATGTGCAAAGGAGTATATTATCGACAAGATAAGCAGTCACGTCGTTCTGGTCAAATGCGTCATTACATAATGGAGGCATTAGCGTTAATTACTCTTTAATAAACAACCTGCTGATAAATGTGCTACCGAAAATGCGATTTACAAAGCATATTTGATTTCGTTGTGTTGTTTTAAATGGTTCATTAAAATATCGTCTAATGTTGTTCTCTGCAACGATATAACGGAGCATTAGGATTTAAAATAGTGTTAAAATTTCCTTGCTACAACTGTCTAGTAGTGTTACAAATATAAACAGATAAATAAATATTATTAAGTTTTCAACTACTTAATATACGTTAATATATTCACAGTAGTATCTAGAAGACAAAAATACGGCTAGTCGAACACAGGACACTACCATGATGCACAAAGGCAGTAGACAAAAAAGAGAAGCAATCCCGAGAAAAGAAAACAAGGATAAACGATGTTGCAACCTTAATTAAACTATAAATTAACTTATAAAGGAGCAAAGCTAAAAATATCAGAGCACCGCCAGAAGGTAATCTATACATATAAATAAAATTGAAGTGTCTAGTTGTAAAATTGAAGCCACTGCTTTTTACTACATGTATATCAATATACGTATGGTACATACACCGAAGTAACATTTTTTAACAATTTTTATCTGTCTGTCTGCCTGTTTGTTTTGGCTAATCTCTGAAACGGCTGGTTTAGACGTGAGTTTTATTCGTAGCTGGTGTAGTAAGGAGTAGATTAGGCCACTAAAACAAAATAAAATAAACCCCTTTTTCTTAAATGTCCCTCGGGCCAAGTCGCGGGCACAGCTTGTCTATACTGTAACTGATCTCTGTCTGCACATAGAAAATCTAAGACAACCCAAAACTGTATGTTTTCATTGTGTCTATATATCTGTGCTCGCTAATCTCAGAAATGGCTTCTTCAATTTGAATGGCGCTTTCAGGATAATATTGTGATGGGCTTGAATTAACATTTGGTGTTTCTTTTTAATTTAAATCCTTAAATAAAGAAGTTATTTCATTTACATACTTTTTATCGATATCGTCCAAAGTAAAGTAAAAAATATATATTTATAAGTTTTGTATTTGAATAATGGAAGAGACGTATTGTAAATTATAAGTGGTCGTAATAATTTTATGA
Organism: Calpodes ethlius; assembly: GCA_018251375.1. NCBI lineage: Eukaryota > Metazoa > Arthropoda > Insecta > Lepidoptera > Hesperiidae > Calpodes > Calpodes ethlius. The sequence continues at coordinate 9,222 of DWPA01001364.1, read as the reverse complement.
TGATTAATCCGTCTGGCTTTTACGATATTTTCGTCTCATTGATCACGTATAGTTTTATGGTCTCTTATTTAACCTGCCGCATAATACTTTCGAATATTAAAGTTTTCTCTAAGGTATTCATACTTTACCTTTGACGCATCTAATTGAAGTGAAACTTCTTTAGAATCGTTGTGATTTTAAAATGGATGCAACGGAAAAAACGACAGGTAAGAGATACAAATACAAAAATGTGTAGGATGCACCCGGCAAAGAATGAGACAGAAATATACATACAATTTTTTACTGGCTTAAAGCAAGGTTTTGTAGGGTTTTGTTAGTATGTTTAACTATAATCAAAAGCGTCCCACTGCTAGGCTCGGGTTGAAAAATGTTTGAATACGTAACACAATAGCAGAGTTGTTTAAACATGGAGTTATTAAAAAAAATGTTTTTTATTTGACTTGGCTGCAACAATATAGCAAAAGAATTGAGTATTTGAAGAGATAAACTAAGAGGAAAATCTCGGAAACGGTAACATTTTCACAAAAACAGAATTTATTATCTTGTAGGTGTCTTACCTATACCTTCCAAAGCCATAATCTCATTTTTTTAGGAGAGATTTTTTATTAACGTGCTCCCAATATCCATTCGCTTATGAAAAAGGCTGACATAAATAAATAAGCGATCCCTCATACCCCCGGACTAGGAAATCCTGTGTTGTCTGTCACATAAATGTCTGTCTAGGGAATGGAAGGAGGACGTCTCATTCGTACACGTGTATGTATATAATCTTGCATATTTATATTAATGTTAGCGAAAGAGGGCGAATTTTGTGAAGGTGGGTGAAGTGATTTTTAGAATCACGGCTTCTATTTGTAAAATGATTTCAGCAGTTGAAAGATAAGTATGTACTGGCACAAAACTATTGTAAACACATATTTTGCTGAAAAAATAATGGTTCTATTTTTGAATTCAAATGCAAATTGATTTTTTTTGGAATTCATGTAATTTATTTTGGACTGTAGGGAGTAAGACGTGTTTTCTCTATAAAATAACGACTTATTTTCTAGGTTTTGTTTATCAATAGTGTTCTTGTACACCTACATAAATATATGTATGTTATTTGAAGTATTTGATTTATAATATTACTTTCGTATATATACAATTATATGTAACCCGCGGCTTGGGAAGCGTGTGAGAAAAAAAACAGCAATAAAAGGGTTGTCAATTGGTTGCTATGCAACGCTTTGTTTACAATAACTTAAAAAAAATCTTTCATTTTTCTGAAATATACATCGTAATATATTTTTCTACAGAAATGAGATGTTTTTTTTCGCGGTAAAAACATGATTAAAACTAAAGTCATTTGCCATACATTGTTGAAGCATAAGTGTGAAAAGAAAACGTTGTCCAACCTTTCTACCTATCTATCTATCTATGAACCTTTAAAGGTCCTTTAAAGGACATAGGCCTCCCTCAATTTACGTAACTCAGACCGGTCCTGAGCCTTCTGAATTCAGCAAACATCTGCTGTCTTCTTCAGGTCATCAGTTCTTCTTCAGATGGACTAACGACCTTTTTCCTACGTCTTCCTTATTCCAGTATTAAATGATAAAGATTAAGTTGCCGTAATATTGAGTGATAAGTTGTTAATAAGGTTGTTAATAAGGTCCAAATTCGCTTAGTAAATTGTGGAGAGAGGTAAATTCGAGTGTTACACAGATAAAATGTGAAATGATATGGCTTTCGACAAAAGCAAACATAACTTTGGAACTAGCTGAAGTGGCAATGTCCTGGTTATATGACGTAGACAATCGCTGGAGTTTACGACTACATGCAGAGATTTAAATCGACAGTTCCGCCCTGATGCCGTGAAACTATAAAAACGTCGCTAAAAGGGACGCACGCTCGCTAGAGTTTATTTTATCTATGGTCAGCGAAGTCAGTTTATACGTAGCAATAGAAAGTATTTGAAAAGGATCATGTTGGTTTTAAAAAAAACTATTTTATGTAGCATTTAGAAAATTAAGAAAAAATAAAATTCCTGATTTTGACAATATATTTTAACACTTGTTTCGTTCACAGTTTTTACATCAAAGCTGATGTTTTTCAAATAGTATTAAATACTTTATTTGTAGATAATATGTAAATAGTAAATAGCTAGTCTGTCCACGCGATGGTGTTACTTAGGCCTTAGTTGTATGTTGATCGACTGTTACTTTCAAACATTATCTAGCCATGATAGATTATTTTTAATTGATTATCATTTTTAACACAGACCATATTATTTGTCACGCTTTGCTTCAGGAAAGGTATGACCTTCGTGTGCACATTTCAAAAATCCATGGTAGTTGGAAGGCAATTTTTTAACATTTTTTTTTTGTTTCGCTCAATTGATTGAACTAAAGCAAAGTTAAAGTCAAAGATAATTGATTGTGCCCTGTAGTTAGATAATTTTTTGTTCAAGTCTAATAATGAACTATTTGTTTTTTAAAAATATTTTGTTTTCAGTGTATTTTGACAGTACTTGAAAAAAAAACCTATTTTTCATGTAATACAATCATATAATCACAGTTTTATCCAAGCTGTATTGAGTAAACTAAAAAGTTATTTATTTTCTGTTAAAAAATAAACAATCTCAAAATAACATATAAAATACTTTCCGATATATATCTTGATTGGAAAATTTTGCAGAACTTTTTCTCAGACCATCTGTTGATCTATATGAGCGTTTGGTCTAAGTTATAAACGATTCACAGAAGTAAAATAACAGTTTACAGACGACACAGACACGCAGATTGGTTAGATTTTTTATATAAGCATCATTAAAAATGATACAACAAAGGGAAGGCTCCATTGGAAGGCAACAACACTAGACGATATTTTAATGACTCATTAAACAAAAGATAACGGAGTGTCAAACTGTCCTTATTGCATTATTAGTTACAAAATAATCGCCTAGCGTTGTTTTGTGCAACGTAATTAAATTAATAATTCGCTACTCTATACGCTACCGTTGTGTAATGACGCTTTAAAAATAGTTTTGTGCAACTGACTGAATACCATAACCTTACCTTTAGTTCAGTAGAAGACACCATTAGATGATTAAAATGCGAGATTTCTATCTGAATAATGTAATGCTGACTTCAAACTTTAAAGCTCTGCAAGAACAAATAATGACAGTAATTTTGTTGTAAATATTTTAAAATTTTCAGATAGTTTTATAGAATAAAAGATTTGCTTGAATAAGCGGTTCCCAAACTTTTTTGACTGGTAGACTCTATGTTATGCTTTTTGTTTATCCATATATGTTTTGTCTATTGATGGTATACGTTTATAGGGAGTGTTATAATTTAGGTGGGAGTACAAACACGTCTTCAGTTATGAAAATAATTATGGAAGTAAATAAATGAGTTAAATTATGGGAATTTACAACCAAGGTCACAGCTAAAACCAGATTCTTATGTGGACAATTCATGGACATTCAATTTTATTTAATCGTAGAACCCCTGTAGAGTTAGAACCCGTGTGGACCACTTAGAATCCGTAACTTGGACCAATCTCCGTCACGGCAATGAAATTGATATAGTGGGAACAGCACAATTCATGAGTCCATAAACCCCAATTTTATGCGTCAGCAATCAAAGGGTGGTGGCTAACGGCTGCGGACGTATTGACCGAAGGATTTTTATATAATTGCCAACGAAAAGCTCGGGTAGTCCGGAGAGAAAAAATCCTCAACGTGTGATTTTTCTAATCCCTATTTATAGAAGCAGTTTTGGAAAATGTCATAAAACCTTTATAAAAATTTCACCCAAAATTACTCCATAGTCTCTTAAGAATTTTATGGAACTCCTTGCAATACTTTTTGAAATATTGTGTTCACTGAGACAGATAGTAATAATATTGTTCTATTTATGATCACTTAGCGCTCGAGGGAACTTTAGGGATTTTCATCAAGTCTCATCAATAATTCAAAGGGAACATTAAATATTGGTGATCGAAGTTTTCAATACGAATTTAAGATACGCCTCTTTGCTTAAGTGGCCAAAAATGGGTTTAAAAGGTGCAAATATTTGATAAGTTAATCTATTCCCATCGCGATGGTTTAAATGAATAACTCTGTTTTTCATGGTAACACTTAAATTTTTCGAAGTAAAAAATATTGAATAAGTCTTTACAATATTGAAGTGTGTTATAGTAAACATTCAGTTGCACAAAACTGTTCATTAAAGCGTCATAACATAATGGACGTATTAGCGCTAACGTCATGCTATCTTTTATGTAATGACGTTGTACGAAACAACTTGTGTCAATATTGTGTAATTTGAAGACCAGTTTAACACTACGTTTTGTTATATTTAATGGTTCATTAAAATAATCGAATGCTGTTTTGTTTGACGACATAATGAACAATTAGAATTTAAAAGAATGTTAAATATTTAAATTTCGTGTCAACAACTGGCTTAAGTAATAAATAAGACTGTTGTTTTTTAAAAAAAGAAGACTGTGCTGGAAGCAAACAGAATATTTAGAATTTGAAGAGAAATATGAAACAAACACATGACTTTATAATTCGTTGAAGCAACAAAACAGCACGACCTCACTAACAGATTTCATCAGATCCCATAAGTCAAGGAAAACGACCCGACAAACGGTACGGCCAGGCGAACAGTTCGCAAAACTTTAGTCCCTGGCGACTTGGCAGGGTATGAGTAAATATCGTTGCTCATAAGGACCAGCTCTGACCGGCACAGCGTCGGCGAAGAGACTAATTTAATAACAATCTAAATTCAACCTTGAATACTTCGAAATATGACTGAAATCAGAGAAACTAAATGAAAACAATCGTCCTTCTAAACGACTGCGATTATTTTAATGTAGTATTTCCAATTACTGTCGTATTTAGAAGCTCTTTAGGTTGAATTTAGAACGTTACTAAACTAAACTTTTCGCCGCCGTTCCATTTGTCAGCGCTGACCCTAACTGCCCCGTTCCGAGAACTTTGACCGCAATATATTATTAAGATCTCCGTTAACTATTTGCTAACATTGCCCAAAACAAATATAAATCAATTCCTATCAGATGGGAATTGGTCAATTACTTCAATTTGTGTCAACGTAATTTCATATTATTAAAGGTTCTCTGCACGTGATAAAACTGTCCTTGCTTTTATAATTGATCAATAGTAGTAATTAAAAATAAATCAACTTCACTTAAATTAAAAACTAAAGACACGTTTTTATTCTGCAAAAAAATTATGATTGAGTTCTCTCATTTGGAGCGGAACCTGACTGTAGTATCAGGTTACATACCTCCTTCAGGTCCACAGTCCTCTTCATAACGATCATCACAAATTGATATTCTCATTAATCCTTAAGATTAACAGAACTTACTAACTTATCTGTATGTTGTGTGCTTCTAAGTAGTTTGTTATAATAATTGAAGTAACGTTTAGTAAATAATACTAAGTCATGTAAATCGTATTTCCTCGCCATAGCGTTTGCTTTACTCGTATAACTAAATAAATAAATAAACTACTATCTACTAAGTTTGTCATAGATGTCTAGGCCGTAGAGAACAGTGGATGTAAGCTCTTTGGCTATCTTTTTTACATATAACATATATATGATGTATGGCTCTTTACCACACGAACCCTATGTATTATTATCACATATAAACGAAGTGCGGAATTTCAAACAACTCGATAGCACTCCACAAACCAGTAATTTCCATGCCATAAACCACTTTTCAATTCATAATTCCCAAATCATAGCCGAGCTGCATTGTAGTTAGCTTATGACCCTCTTCAATGGAACAACCTCAAATTCCCTAATCTCATTAAGTTGGCGATCAGAGCTCAATTATTGGAATCGATTGAAGTGTACGTGCAGAATTCTGTGCGGCCGTTGCACTAATGAACGAGATTTTCTCGATACATCGTCCGTAGTATAAAATGATATTGGGACAGGATGTCATCATTAATTTTTTTAATAATCAGACGAGGCGTCACGTGGATTGTGGTTATCACAGTTTATGGACTCCAAATACTTCCCCTGATTGCTGATCACAAGAGAAGGCGAGGTGAGGATTCCCCTATATTAAGATGAAGAAATGGTGCTCCATTCATCTTGAAGTCCAAACTCCCTTTACACTTGGTATACCCTGATGAACAATAGATGAGGTATTTACTCCCAGTTTTTTCTCTGGGAGTTGGATGTTACTGCTTGATCCTGACGATACTTATGGTGGGTAGTGTATCTCAGCTGGCTTGCTATCCAAGATTCTGGGATTAAAATTAATCGTTGTCTTCTAAACACTTCTCTATAACCTATGGCAATCACATGCCATCTGAAAGCGCGTTTTCTGCTACTTAGTTCAAAACCTTGTGATGATATTCTTCAACCGAATGATTAGAGAATGCCTTGAACATTATGTCTTGTTCTTATACATCCATATGGTTCAATAAAGTCTAAATAAAAAAATATAATAACCCAGAGTTACTCTTTTACGATGATATATCTTTCGTAGGCCTAGTGATAATTGGAAGTAGGGTTCAAGCTAGACCGCCAGGCAGATAGTATTCGCTTGATTCAGAGGCCTAGGACCGGTCTGAATGGTGAAAATTAGGGGAGGCCTATGTCCAGCAGCGGACCTTCAACCTGATACATAGATATAGATATATAGGTTTCGAGTATTAATCTTTAGTTGTAAACGTGTTGATAATGTCTTTGGTATTAAGGACATCATATAACAGCAGTGGTCGTTAACCGTCTGGTAAACTATCATGATAGACAGATAGTTGCAGAAAGGAAATTTTAAATATTTAACCCTAGGTTAAATCCTAATGCTTAAATCGTACCACGTAACATTATTAGACGATATTTTAATGAACAATTTTAGATAATAAGTGGCAAAATGGTATTTAAATGGAATCTTCGGTTGCACAATAATTGTATAATAATGATTGGTGCCATGTCATAAAATGAACAAATTTTTAGATCTAAAGTCTCCTATAAAAAGCTTTATTAAACAGCCATTTATGTGCAAAAAAATCAAGTCACATTTTCCAAAGAAAAGCCTCTTTCTATATCGAGTCCTACCCGCAAAAGTACGTAATCTTCTTTTAGAAATATTATTGTAACGGAAAAAATCACTCAACTGCTTGAGTTAGCAGAAATCCCATGCAAATCTGTCTGCCAAACTTGAAACGTTTATTGCCAGGTAAATATAAAATTTATAAAGTATTACTAAGTCTTTGTATTCAAAGGTGCTTCATCCTTTTTTGTTCCTGTTACATCTACGTTATTGTTATTATTAGCGTCTGCGCCCGAATACGCCTCAAATAACGCGTTAAAGACTCGTAATTAAAGGAGTTCTATAAAACTTTATTTCCCGTTAATATATATATGGGTGACATCGAATTACCTGTCGTATGCTGAAATCACGTCCCACCTGGATCGCGTTATCAAAGTTTTCTACGACGCTTACATATATGTGTATAATTTCCGAACAAGACCATTCAGAGGGCGGCCGCTCTTCAAGCATGACTCCTCGTCTAGCGGGAGGTCTTGACCAAATTATATTTGCATTTAAAACTGTAAAGTATTCACTAATATAGGTATGTGCATATGTTATTCATGTAGAAATCAGAGGTTGCAGTTAGTCATCTATATATTTATTGGCATACATCAACATCACAACCCATAATTCTCCCACTGCTGGGCTTGGGTCTTCTCTCACAATGTCAGGGGTAAAGGTCGTAGTCCACCACGCTGTCCAAGTGCGGATTGGTAGACTTCACATAACCTTGAGAACATTATGGAGAAGTCTCAGTTGTGCAGGTTTTCCTCACGGTGTTTCCCTTCATCAAAGCAATTGATGAATAGCTCGTAATGCACATACGTTTTTGAAAATTAGGGATCCCTGCAGGATTCCAACGAGAAACCAATGTTTGAACCACTAGGCCATCATTGCTATGACACAAAGACGCGTATTTTTGTGTTGCGAGTTCGGAGTATATGTGGGACTAGTAGTCCCATGTCTGAATTGCATGGGATCGCCTTTGCTAACCCACCTACACACTTGCAATTAACACGTGTAACGTGTCTGTGTCCCTACAGATGATTAAACAAGAGACTCAGTTATGTCAAGTTTATTCCTTCGAGAAAATTGTTCCAATCAAATTTCTTCATCTGTGATATCGACAGCTTCACGACGTGACGTTAACACGTTACGACATGTGGTAGGAGTATTACAAATATATTCATGGAAACCGATGCTGACGGATTCATTCATCGTTTGTTACTTAAGAGTATTCAAGTGGGAAGTTTAATTTTCGGTATATTTTTATCTAAGGCAGATTTAGACTCACACTGTAAATGCTAAAGTGCGCAACGGAGCTTCGCTATCGTATGATATTTGGTTCGGAGATAGTATATTTTAACAAAATTCAAGTAAATGTCTAAAAAAAATCAAGTGTTGCCTAGCAACCAGGGATGGAAAGGAATTGATAACCTTTTTATCGTTGTTCTTTTTATATACGTGTGCGAATTCGCTGGCAAATCTATTTTTTAATATATTTTGAACGTTACGTTATTACTAAGTGACATAGGCTATAATTTATTTATTTATTTAGGTTTTTTTCGAATGGACTATTGTAGTATTTTTTTTTTAATCTTGCGTAGCCGGATGGTCTTTGATTGTTCACGGGTTACATTTGTACTATTGGTCATTTTCAATAACCTACCTATCTATCCATAATGTCTGGATAATGTATTAGATAAAATATTTTAATTTTGATTTAGACACAAACGTTCATATAGTTATATACATGGAAATGCTAGCTTACTAGTTAAATATAATCATAGGCCTCGAGTGCCAACAAACTTGTTGTTATAATACATTTAAATCTTAATTTAATACTAGATACACTTAAATCAGTGCGTTTTAATATTTATAAGTATTGAATATGATGACTTTTGATAGTTGCTAGGTTTGATAATTGACTGAGGATTGATAGATACGATATTGAGAACAGCCGTCACCCTAATAAGTCTGTGAATATATTGAGTGAATAGCATCACTTAATTTCTATATAAATACTTTCCAAAACCGGATTATTACTCATATAATATATATATTATAAGTTCTAGTAATATAAATTTAAGATTGCGCCAGATAATCCAACTTAAGTAACAAATTAATTATAAATATTCCAGTGAATGGAAAAGTTCTAGATAG